>CM060965.1:179178532-179341032 GCA_030765045.1 Tenodera sinensis | reverse complement strand
ACTATCGCACAAAGTCTACTGTATTCTAATATTCCCCTTGCACCTACAAGGAAATAAGCAATAAGATAATTTGTACAAATGTTTATCTCAGCTAACACGAAGAAAATATAGGGATAAGAGTAGAGAAAGTAATGTGAGTGCAACACATGAGATTTTTTATTTTCATGTGCTTAATATCATCAAGTACATCACCTAACCATCTATTTTTGGTACAGCCCCTTAATCTTGGTTTCATTGGGGTCCATTCATATAGGTATTCTTTTAACCATTCTATCATCCGGAGTCCGATTTATGTGTCCAAACCATCATAATCTTGAAGCTTTTACGTGGTTAATGATATTTTCATTTTTTATTAACTCATTTAATTCGTTATTATAATGTATTCTCCATGTATTACCATTTTGTTTCACTGCTCCAAATATAGTACGTAATATCCTTCTTTCAAATACCATTAGTTTTTATTTATTTGTTTGGTTAAGGATCCAGATTTTACATGCATATGTTACAATAGGCCTGATTATGGAATTGTATAATCTTATTTTTGCTGACATAGATACTAACTTACTCCTAAATAGAAATTTGTTTGCATAGAATGTTCTATTACCTAGGGCAATTCTTTCTTTTATTTTATTATTTATATGATTGTTATTATTGATTATAGACCCAACGTATTCAAAGAATTCGCTCCTTCTAATTTTGTATTTTCTTTTCTTTCTTTGCAGTGCAGTTTAAATGTTTAGTTTTATCTATATTTGCCATAAGGCCACATTGCTTAGACAGTTCCACAAGCTTTCTTTAATGTTTCAATCAGGATAGCTTTATTTCTCGTTGTTAATAAAACACGGTCGGCTTATGCCCAACATTGCTTGGATCTCGTGCTTATATTTCCTCTGACATCCACTTGTGAGATTACTGAGTCGATGGCAGCAAGAGGATCACTTTGTTACCAAATTTAACTTTTCCAGTTGTATTTGTCAAGGTGAGTTGTACTAATTTTAACAGCTACTGAATTAAATAGCAGAGGGCTATTGTCTAATTACGCCTAGGCAAGGATGCAGCTTCCGTCGCCAACTCCAGTTGTAGGTGAAACAGACGTGCCCTTGCCAGTACAGGCGAGGACTATGGAAGTTTCAGAAGAATGTGCCTTATCTTGTTATCGTATCAGCGTGCCATTTGGTGGGGGAATTCCTCCCCTTCTGCATCGAAACATCCCAGCCTATGATTTTAAATGACCGTCTCAAGCTCACTGAATGTAAAGTATTGCTTATTTCCTTGTAGGTGCAAGGGGAATATTGGAATACTTGCTTTGTGCGAGAGTCAAATCTTTTAAAGCTTTGAGATCCCGTTCTCTTTGCACAGTAAACGTATAAAAAATGAACAACGATGTTTCATTTGAAACAAATATAAGTTCTCCAAAACTCTCACAAATAACAAGGAATATCTCCGAAATGGTTCACTCTAAGAAAAATTATTTGGACATAAATTGTGTGTTTAGCAAGATCTATATTTCTTTTTGTATAGAGAGATTTGATCTATCTCTTACAGTTTACTAGTTAGGCAAAATTCATCCAGAGTAAACAGGACTACAGGGGCTATAGCCAGAAAATTCAAAATATACATTTCATTTGGCACAAAAATGTCTCAAGCATATGGGATTTTAATCAAATTCGTTAGAACCATTTTCGAGACAATTAAAATGTTCGACAAATTTTCCATGTAAAGGGTAGTTTAAGGTGGAGGGATATTCTTCAAAACCTTCGTGTCGCATCCTTAGAAAGCATTGAAGTTAAATAGCAACTTTGGTTACTAACCGACTTTTCGTTTTTGAGTTATGCTGTCCACAGACTGACAGATACAAACGCGTTCGTGGATTTTTTCTAAAAATGCTTTTTTTCTTTTGGATTCAGGGGGCCTCAAAACATATACTTCCGGTGAAATCTCGACATCAAATTTTTGGATGGAATACAATACTTCCTCAACTTACTCTACGTAGTATGTCTATGGGATGTTTCAAAGCATGTGTTTTCGGTGAAATCTTGTGGCAAATAGAGAAAACGACTGCAGATTATAACTGGCGTGTGTTTGGAACATAAGCGAAGATACGATGTTATTGCATTTCGAAAGGCATGTGAACAGCAATTTGAGCAAAGTGGTTCTCGCACAAGGCAACCCGGAAGAGGGGAGAAATAGGGTTACATTTTTCAACAATATGGGACCCTTCCACATTGACATCCGGGGTGGATACCTAAATCGACATCTGCCATGTCGAGGGATTACTCGTGCAATATCCGCAGATAACAGAAAACGTCCAATAGTTTGTAAGTTCGGGCAATAAAATCAGCAAGTTCCAAAGGTAAAGTTCTATAAATTAGAAACGGAAAGGGCATTTTCTCACAGCAACCCTGATTGCCTTAGCTACACTGACTCATATGAATTACTTATTCCCACTCCGTGAATTTCCTGCCTAAGGACTTCTTGTCAAAATTTTAAGTCCTGTTGCTTAACATTATGCTCTAATTTTTAACATGCAGAAAATATTTATTCATCTCTATTATATCTTTATAAAATTATTATTAATGTTGCCAGTAAATAATTCCGGTAGTAACACTCACCGATGGGTTATAATTCCACAATATGAAAATATATTTTTGGAGTCTTAGTTTCTTGACATGATCTCATGTTCCTCTAAAGGAATAATTATTACATAGGTTGAGTTATACTAATAATGAGCGCTGCAGCTGTTTCATTAAGCGATGACCCGGAGTATCTTCAGATTCACTGGCGGTTGTTCAAGATGCTTTCGCAGAATAATGCTGTGTCAGCGAATTGTTGCAGCTTGACTGTTTTCCACATTAGTCTGCAGACATTTTTATACTCAAAACCAGCTGAAGAATGGAATTGCGCAATTTCCATAGGATGGAAAAAAAATTTGATTCATTAACTGCAGTTTTTTGTCACTGCAAGAACTGTTAGTTGAAAATCTAGTCACATCCCTGAATGACGCTGAATTTAAATATTAAGTTTAATAATTAACATACCTTTAATTTTTTCTTTCTCTACTACGTTAGCAGACGATTCCACCCAAAAATTCGATGTCGAGATTTCATCGGAAATATAAATTTTGGGGCCCCCTGAAAAAAAAAAAAAAAAAAAAAAAAAAGAAAAGCATTTTTAGAAAAAGGTCCGTGTGTGTCTGTCAGTCTGTGGACAACATAACTCAAAAACGAAAAATCGGTTAAAAACCAAAGTTGGTATTTAAGTTTAATGTCTTTCAAGGATGCGACACGAACATTTTTAAGAAAATAGCCTCACCCTAAACTACCCTTTACATGGAACATTTTTCGAATTTTTTGATTTTCTCGAAAATGGCTCTAACAATTTTGATTAAAATGCCATATGTTTGAGATATTTTTATGGCAAATTGTCTTTGGGACGACTGGCAGCACATAATGCGAAACTGAAATATAAGAAATATAAATACGAAAATTTAAGAGAAAATGTGACTATAATATGAAAAATGTCAAGAAAATGACAAAAAATGATAACGGTAATGCTTGTGCTTGTATTTTCCATAGGAAAAAAGCCACAAATAAAAACTATGACGTCATAAACATCTGCTCATAATGCAGATATTGTAGCCTAAATAGTAAACATTTTGGATTAATAGCGCTACTGTGCCAAAGTTTTAAATTGTAGCCCAAAATGGATTATAAAATTTATTTAGATAGTACCGCAGAGCAATTATGCCAAGTTTCATGAAAATGTAAAGAAAATTTTACTGTATGCGGTATTCGTCATATCGAAAACTGTCGTTCTGAAAAAACTTAAATTTTACAATGAAAATATTAATACAGGCTATTGTATTTGGAGTAAAGGGTTGCAATTCTTTTAAATGTTTGACTTACATTAAAAAGGGTTCATTTTTGCAGAAATCCAAAAATCGGAAGTATTGGCCATTTTGGCTAAACAAAATCTGCGGTTAGGTTACAAAATTCGGTCCAAATGAATAGAACTTGAAAAGCATACTCAGAAAATTCAAGATATACATTTTATTTACTATATACCTATCTTAAATATATAGTATCTTAATAAAAAATCGTTAGATATTTTTGAGGAAATAAATCAGAAAACATTTGTAGGAGAATTCACGGCTAGTCGCTGCTACAGTGGCGAACTATGGGATCTTTCATTCACCTAACTTAACTGGCAAATTTAATGAAGACTAATAAATGTGCTATTTGAAACTAGCTGCGGACGGTTTGAGAATGTAAAATTAAACAGTTTCTGAAACTTAGTTCTAGAAACTTTTACTGAAGAATTATATCTACTGACTTCTGAAGTGTTAATAACTTTAGGGTTTAAAATAACTGTTTCGCAATAACAATGTTGCAGTGAGTCGTTGCAATATTAAGCGGAGAATTACCTTGTAGCTGTCGCCAACTATACGCAAACCTGAACGCGGTCTTTAGTCGCTACTGACAGCCGATCATCGGTCACAGCAAAACACTTGTGTAAGACACACGAAATACACGAATTTTAGAAAGGTCGTTTATCAACAGAAGTTCCCCGCGAAGGTATATTTAGCCGACGTTTCGTTTTTAAGTTATGTTGTGTATACTTAGACTTTTTCGAATATTTTTTTTTCATTCAGGAGTCTGATAAAGAGACCTCTGAGCAAATTAAGCGGTCTTTCACGCTCAATATAATGAGATGATAAAAACCATAGCAGTTAAGAGCGTCCATAACAATATATCCCGTGAAATCTCGCTATCTACTTTTTGGGTTGAATGCAATTGTTGCTGTACTTGCTTTACGTAAGCTGCAGAGAAAGGAAACAGTTAACTATCGAGTCGCATCTCTTACAGCAATATATTTTGCAACCTCTTCTTAATTGAGATATTACTTAACGGCGGCTGACCAATGAGGCATAACGCTGCCACTACAAGTTGGAATAAAACAGGCACATACAGCCCGGATCGATATACATGCAAACATACACTGCAAAATGTAATAAATATAAAAGACAGACAAAAATAAAACATATTGATTTGTAATCTTAACTTACGCTTGGCTCTTACAGTAGATAAGGAAGGTTTCCCTGAGTTTTCTTGTCTAAATGACCTTTATACTCGAGCATAACTAATTAAACACCAGTGCAGCAGCCCATGAAGGGCTAAGACTTGCCCACCAGCCGCTGCGTCCCCCACCTCTGCCCACTATATATATCATTAGTGGGGTGCAGTACTGGAGGGTGGGATGTGGTCAACGCCCCGGTTCCTCCCAGCCAGTTATGTGGCCTTGGTCACTATTTCTCCATCAAGTAGCTCCTCAGACCCATAGCAAGATACACAAGACTGGATAAAAAACTAAACAATGAAATAAGACAAAAGTTAAAAATAGAAGAATTAAACAAAACAATAAAAGAATATAGAATAAATTGCAAACAGCAGTTAATGAGTGTTTAGTTATTGTATCGTCTAAAGTCAGCTGTTTGAGAGGCAGAGATAGTGAAGAAAGACAGGAAGGACTGAGTCAAGGTTACGAGAGGAAAACAGTTGTGAGATTAATATCACGAAGAACTGAAGAAAGTGTTAACGTGAGTAAAAGAGAACTGTGCAAAGTTTTGGAGGAGAATAAAGTGGGAAAAAACTAACAGGCCTTGACATTTATCGTTTTTGTCACACTGAGTCAGGAGTGGCATTTCTCAAACTGTCATTTTGTCACATTATTAAGGAAAGGGGCAAAATGAGGGGCATTTTAGAATTTAAAAAGCTGAAAAATTGAAGTACTTTATATCGGTGGTCTAGGAAATAAGTGGCCAGCGTCATTTCATAAGGCCCCTAAGTGTAAATAACGTAACACAAATAAATAAATAAAATTAAATACATTTTCAAACAGTGGTGGTATTGTGTGTGAAAGTGTGACTTACTATATCAATCCCGCATACAATTACAAATATCAATAGAAACATGCATATTTTGCGTTAATATGCGGGCTCTATTCATAAATGTTCTTTGAGAGGCTTTAGTTACCCAGGGCCCCGTTTGGTTCGCAGCAGTCGTTCAGCACAGAGATATTAAACCGTGTAGAAATTTCAAGTCCACGGCTTCACTTGTTTACAAAGACAAATTCCTCAGTAGCAAAAAGCTTGAGTGTGGATCGTGACCAAGGCCAACTGAGTGACAGTTATAGAAATACATAACTCATCATATAAGTTGAGGTTTCAACACCACGGACTTCCCCGAATATCCGTCATAAATTTATCTTCAATACACAGCGCTGCCATAGATAATGCATTTTTCTTTACTCTTCTTTTTTCCTCCTTTGCTTATGTTTATCGTTTGTTTTGTTTGGCTTTATTTTCTTACAACCTAATTACTAACTTTTCATGATTAGTAGCACCGCTCCAAATAAGATAACAAAGCATTTTATACACGACACACAAACTTGGGCTCATGAATTCAGGGGTAAACAAACGCAGTTCTAGTGTTTTAGTGGAACTTTTCTGTTCCTGGCCATTCTCAGGTATACCTCCATTCTTATCTGTATAGGAATAATACTTCATAATCTACATTACGTAGCCTTTACTTATTTGTCTTTGCTATTTCATTTTCACTCTACAGAGAAATTCCCCTAAGTCTTTCAACGTGTTTTTGTCTTAAAAAATCTTATTGAATTACTACTTTGTTATCTTTAGCCACTTCTTTTTCCATAAATTCGTTAGTTCCCATGCATTATTAAATTATGCATAATTCATTTTCTTCTTCCCCACAAAATGGTTAGATCTCTGGGTAACTTCTCCCCTTGATCTTTAATTTCCAAATCCTTAGTATAAACCAAGCATTTCTATTATAATTCAAAAACATTTTCTTTCTATGTTTTCTTTAATTTCTTGTTAAGATAAGATTTAATAAGTATCAAACAAAATGCATCGTGGGCTAACCCTGAGATGGGTAGAAATATTTATGTTACTTGCAGAAGAAAAATTAAACGTGTGCTTTTAATAAATAAATTCATATTTATCCCTTAAATGGGCAGTTATTTTGCTACATATGTCACTCTTACCGTAGCCCCTGAGCCGGTTTTTATACCCCTGTCATAGGTACCTCGTGTAAGCGATTCGAAAGGTCATCCATTCAAAGCAGAATGTCGTGAGTTCGACTGCCAGCGACTGTAGTGGAATGTGTGTATGGCTCCCTGGGTTCCGTATATGCTGTTTCATGAGGCATTTTACCAACCTTCCCAACCGGCGCGTACGTAACAGGGAGAGGTGTGTGTGAAGCGTTCTGCCTTTGTTGTTCGACCAATCATTGGTTCATGTTAGGAACCCTTGCATTAGATTTTTAGGTGAAAATTACATTTTAAGTTTTTAATTATATCATAAATATTCTATAGACGCCTATGAATCATTTCAGCCAAACATTTTTCTCGACCCTCCATCTTTAAAAGTATGCGACATCTTTAAGTCACCCGCACACCACACTGCCGTTTTTCTTCTTTTTTATTTCTCAGTTATGAATTTTGTACGAAACTTATTGCTCATATTTCAGTTTTGCTCTGATTTGTATGTAAATTTGCATACATAATCTCAAATATGTCATCTAAAGAGTCAAATGTGCGTTTGATGATTGCTTTATTCATTAACTCAAAAAAAAAAAAAAAAAAAAAAAAAAAAAAAAAAAAAAGGAATTTTAATACAACTTCATAAAAACAAAATGTATTTCTCTGCAAGTAATAACATCAACTCGGTCAAATACTTTAATTTATTTCAGTTTACTTCAGTATCAGTAAATTCCACTACTATACTTCTCTGAAAAATCCGAAGGCAATTTTAAAAGAATGAAGTTTTTCGCTAATTAAAAGTATTTTTATTCTATTATCTGAGAAACCGTTTGAGCTTTGAATAATATGAACTTAGCACAAATACCTCAAATATTTTGCATATCTGTAACCAGTGTTCTTAAGGATTTTCTTTTGGGCCAAATATACCATTAATAATCCACATAAAAGTTCGGGAAACTGCTTCACAAATCTTGACTCCAGAAATTCAATTGACGCTCCTGGTAGAGGTTAGAATTAGCGATATACTACGTGTATTAGGGTTCGGACAAAAGAACATCGCCAGCGGTTGCATTAACGTTCCCAGCGCGAATTTGAGCATCTGGTATTGCACTCAGTATTTAAGTTCGGCATCTTTCAAGCATACAACACGAAGATCTTCGAAAACATTCCCTCGTTCCAAATTGTCATTTACTAGGACATTTTTCCCCAAAATGTTGATTTTCTAAAAACTTGCTGTAAGAATTTTGATTAAAATGCCATATTATGCTTAAGATACTTCATGACAATTTAAACGTATACCTTGATTATTTCTGGGAATAATCTCTGAAATGCATTCATCCTGGATGACTTACATAACTGTAAGAGATAGACAACATTTTGCTGCACAAGAAATGTAGATCTCGTTTAAGCAAAGAATTTATTCCTAATGTATTTTTTGTAGAGTTAACCATTTCTGAGATATTCCTTGTTGCTTTGAATTTTTAGATACCTACCCATTTCTCAAATGGACAGTCTTATTCGCTTTTCTCCTCCTGGCGATGCAAAGAGAACGGAATTTCAAAGCTGCTTCAGTGGCCCAGTGCTTAGCCAACTTCTAAATCTACAGATCCCAGGTTCGATTCCCAACCGGAGCTGGACGTCATTCCCCATTCTCCTTGGCGTCTGGAAGGGTGAGCGAGGGAGTAAAATTGTGTGTGTATGTGAATTTATAATCTGTCCATAACTAGAACGATCCTGTTGTAAACATAGGGGAAGGGAGAACGCCTATTAATTTCCCTGCTCCACTCAGTGAATACCATTCTGTTGCAGTGTCTCTTTCTCGCTCATTCTCCCGTCCCATATGTTTAAGAATTGTTATAGTTTGAAAAAAATACAATAGAAATACAAAATCCTGATGGCTATTTGGTCATTGACGACAAAAGACCACCCCCCCCCAAGAAAAAAAAAACAATATATCGTTCAGTTCCTGAAGGATTTAACTGATTTAACTATAACTTAAGCAAGCCTACTGCATTCCCATACTCCCCTTGTACCTACAAGAAAATTACTAATAAGATAATTTCTGCAAATGTTTATCTCGATTAATATAAAGTAGATAGAAGAATATGTGTTTTAGTCAGGTATATTATACGACTATTTAATACATAGAGGCCTTAATATACGAATTATTACCTGGCCATACTTTTGTTCTGTACACATTATCAATAGGTAATTCTTTTGTTTAGCCAGTGTCACCGATTGTAACCCATAAATTCCTGGAAATACTATTTATTACATATTACAATCGATTAAGAGTCAAAATGGCACTTCATTTCAATTTAACAACTGCTTTTTAACAATTTCTTTTCTTCATAATTAATTCATTCTTCTAGGAGAAAGGCTATTTGTTAATGTTAAATGTAAAGTGAGATTTATTTGAGGTTATGAACTGGTTTGCTTTTATATCAACAAGAGAAGATCGAAATAGATGTAATTCTTGGGTTTCGTTTTCCTCAGTTGGCAGTGCTGAGTAAGCTGAACTAGCATTAATAGAAATTAATAGGCTATTTTTATCGGATTTAACTTTTTCTGGTCAAATCTTTGCGATGTGATATTTTATTTATGATCAGCGATGTCCAACCTTGTCTCTTTGGAGACGCTTACGTAATTAGCTGCTATTCACCACCTCCTCTGTCAGTCGGAGGGTGAATCAGCTCAAACGAGACAGTCAGTATCCAGTGACGGACGATTCCATGTCAGTTTCAAAGTCATACCTTCCATTTGCTGGTAATGTCTCAGAAGGAGTCACTAATGAACAGTTGTTTATCGCAAAAGATTTGAGAATACTTTCGTAAATCAAAGGCAACGTACATATAACCAAACCGCCACTGCAACATAATGCACGCCTGAGTGTTTGAAACCTGGCACAGTGTGTATAAAGTGGAAACAGGCGAATCCAACCTCCCTTCTTTTGCAAACGTTGAACATCGCTGATGTGTGATATTACTTGTGATAGTATCTGGTAAGACGAACATTGTTATTGATTTTTGAAAGCCTAAAAGTGCAAAAGAGGGTAGACAGGCAGGCAGAAGGGGTACTGCATGTTTTAACAGGCTGCCTGCCTCTACGTTTGAATTTGTAAACACAGGATACTGTTTACATACACTGCTATACGTGCTTTATTGCCCCAGAGATGTTTTTACATAAGCAAAATAAATGAGAGGAACCAAGATACAAGACAACAGCTCCGAGAAAATTGATCATTTCAACGATTGGAGAGAAAAGTAAACTCATTTATTTTTCTTTAGCTACTATTCCAAGTCATAATTCCTTGCTACATTTTCTACAACAATAAATCAACTTGAGCTTAAGTAATTTAAGATAATTAAAGCAGCAATTATTACAGGTCATGTTGGGCTCCACGGTTTGGATGTCTGTTTATCCCTTAGGTAACCTCTAACCTGTCACGTGGTAGGCATCCCGCTAAGTAAACAGGTTCCTCATTGGCTGCTGAAGAGGAGAATAAACTATAAGCATCAGGGCTAGATAGCTTTTTGTTTTGTTTAAAAAACAAAGAAAGATGATAAAAAAGCTTGTAGAAAGCATCATCGGAGACTAAGGCCTGAGCGAGCGCACATATAAGATTAATTCCATGTTGGCTCTGTTTTTTTATATTTTTATTTACTTGCCAGAGCGCTGCGGGAGGTTTGAACTAGCTTCAGGAGAAAGAGAGAGATAGAGGGAGGGAGGGAGGAGTGCAGCGGTCTGTCCATTAGTTTGTTTATTCCTTAGCTACTCAACAAGGCATTTACCCGCCAAGCTGTTTCACTTGAACTGCCTAATCCCACAACTTCATTGGCCCTTAATAGATCCTCAGCTGTTCTATAGACATAATTCAGAGCACTAGGGGATCTCAGCTCTGACAATATGTGCAGCTAGAGTTGCAGCATCGCTTAAAGCCACAACTGCACTTTTGGTAAAATACTCGTAAAATTGACTGTATTGGAGATATGAACGTTTATAAGGCATCTACACATTTTTACTTGCTTACCTTCTCTAGTACGTAAAGTAGAGGAAGTATTGTATTCCACAAAAATTCGATGTCGAGAGTTCACCGGAAATATCTTTTGAGGCCCTCTGGGAAAAAAAAAAAAAAAAAAAAAAAAAAAAAAAAAAAAAAAGAATCTCATGTGTTGCACTCACATGACTTTCTCTACTCTTGTACTAACCATTCTTACAAACTCTTATTACTGTATCTTCTTCGTGTTAGTCGAGATAAAAATTTGTACAAATTATCTTATTGGTTATTTCCTTGTAGGTACAAGGGGAATATGAGAATACAGTAGACTTTGTGCGATAGTCAAATCTTTTAAAGCTTTCAGATTCCGTTCTCTTTGCACGATTAACATATATAAAAATGAACAACGATGACCCATTTCACGAAAATTCTGTTTTCCGAAACTCACACACATGACAAGGAATAGCTCCGAAATGGTTCACTCTACAAGAAAATTTATTCAGACATAAATTGTGTATTTTAGCAAGATCTAAATTTTTTGTACAGTACGATTTGGTCTATCTCTAACGGTTTACCAGTTATGCAAAAGTCGTCCAGAGTAAATACGACTACAGGGGCTATAGTCAGAAAATTCAAGATATACATTTCATTCCCCATAAAAATATCTCAAACATATGACATTTTAATCAAAATCGTTAGAGCCATTTTCAGGAAACTCAACATTTTTGAAAAAAATTTCCATGTAAAGGGTAGTTTAGGATGGGGCTATTTTCTTCAAAATCTTCGTGTCAAATTCTTGAAAGACATTAAACTTAAATACCAACTTTGGTTTTTAACTGACTTTTCGTTTTTGAGTTATGCTGTCCACAGACTGACACACACACGGACCTTTTTTCTTAAAATACTTTTTTTTTTTATTCAGGGGGTCTCAAAACATATATTCTCGGTGAAATCTCGACATCGAATTTTTGGGTGGAATACAATACTTCTACTTACTAGTAGAGAAAGTAAAAACACATTTCTTCTTTAACTGCCTTTACATTTTTCTGAGCAGTATACTAGTGGCATTTTCTCATAGTTAAGTAAATTGAAAATAATTTAAAGCATTTGATTGACGTTGGTGGTATTACTTGCGTAGAAATATATTTTATTTTTATGAACTGAAATGTAAGGAATTAATTTCATACAAAATGCAAAACTTTGGGCGCATTACTACAGAAAGTAGGATGTAGTGGTTTTAAACTAAAGTTTAAATTCCTTGGGCTCACTGCATTCCTAGATGGTCTTGGATCGATGGTTGCAGGTGTGTCCACACTCACATCTGGAACTCGTAAAGGTCTTTATTCTTTCGACGCTTTGTCACAATTTGGCTATCTCACTGACTAATTGCACTAATTATTTCAGGCAAAATTAATCTCGTCAATCTTGCGAACCGCTGCTATTTATTACCTAAACATGAAAAGATCGACTACCAAGCCTCTAAATTTCACATTTGGTTTTGAAGGCTCAGAAAGGAAACCATCTGAAGGGGAAGTAGGTATAGAACTCCATTAAAACATTCGTATGAAGATTTCACGACTATCGCTCAAAGCCTACTGTATTCCCATATTCCCCTTGTATCTACAAGGAAATAAGCAGAAAGATAAGTTATACAAATGTTTATCTCAACTAACACGAAGAAGATATAGCAATAAGGGTTTGTAACAATGCTTAGTACAAGAGTTGAAAAAGTCATGTGAGTGGAACACATCAATTTTTACTAAAAGCGGTCAGAAAGTCCTTCAACAACTAAAGGTAATCACCCCTAAAAGGTGCGCCGACAACTTTTGTTAAACAATTGCCAAGATTAATCGATCTCTTAATCAGATGACAAGTGCAGCTCTTTATTCTGAACTGGTTTTGGTGCATCTGTAGGGGTCGTCCTTGTATTAGATATTCCACTATACTGAAACTAGCTTCTCTGCTGGGTCTGTGTGAATTTGCTCTTGGATAGATCAATTGTGTTCACTTGCGGCTTATGATAGAGGCTGGTACTGACGGCTCCAAGTGTTTTCCTATGGACGAGAGGGTATAGGGGAAAGAGATGAAACATTTTCTTATGAATTACTTGCGCCAGGTCCGCCCGGCCTAGCGAAACGCGTTGTTTATACACACGTGTCTCAACGGATGTTCTATTGACAACTAGCAGGTGTACTCAGTGATCGCCACGCCGCCTGAACGCAGTACACGGACAACGAGAATGAAAGAAAGCGAGAAGAGCGTGTGTCTGTCTCACTCTTCTCCGATACCCGAGACACTGCTTCCACTCTACCCAACAAGTATTTACCCCCACCACTTTTCACAAGTCACACAAAAAGGTTGCGGATTAGAATTGCTACCCCCCCCCCCCCATAAGAAATTTCACTTCGGACCTTAAATATATTCATTTCGATTAGTGTAGTTCGATTTACTCAGAACTACCAACTAAGGTAAGCGGAACCCAAGAATTACGTTTATTTCGTTCTCTTGTTATAAGAGAAAACCAGCTTGAAATCTGACTTCATTTTTGGCATTAACATGGCGCTTTTTATTGCTTTGGACCTTGCGATTTAATGGATTTACTCACTCCTTAAACGCGGTGAACGTTTCTGGGTGATTCTAAGGCATTTTCTTTCAGGTAATTGATTTTCAGGATACGCCACTGAATCTCAGACTTAAAATTGTGTTTTAACATCTACATTTTTATTACTTTCTCTACTGGTCAGTAGGGGAAGTATTGTATTCCGCCCAAAAATTGGATGTCAAGATTTCACAGCAGATATATGTTTTGAGACCCCCTGAATAAAAAAAAAAAAAAAAAAAAAAAAAAGCATTTTTAGAAAAAGGTCCGTGTGTGTGTCTGTCAGTCTGTCAGTCTGTGGACAGCATAACTCAAAAACGAAAAGTCGGTTAAATACCAAAGTTGGTATTTAAGTTTAATGTCTTTCAGAGATGCGACACGAAGATTTTGAAGCAAATAGCTCTACCCTAAATTATCCTTTACATGGAAAATTTTTCGAAAATTTTGATTTTCTTGAAAATGGCTCTAACGATTTTGATTAAAATGTCATATGTTTGAGATATTTTAATGACAAATGAAATGTATATCTTGAATTTTCTGGCTGTAGCTCCTGTAGTCGTATTTACTCTGGACGACTTTTGCATAACTGGTAAACCGTTAGAGATAGACCAAATCATACTACACAAAAAATGTAGATCTTGTTAAAATACACACTTTATGTCTGAATAAATTTTCTTGTAGCGTGAACCATTTAGGAGATATTCCTTGTTATGGGTGTGAGTTTCGGAAAACTTAGAACTTTCGTGAAATGGGTCATCGTTGTTCATTTTTTTATATGTTAAGTGTACAAAGACAACAGAATCTCAAAGCTTTAAAAGGTTTGACTATCGCACAAAGCCTATTGTATTCTAATATTCCCCTTGTACCTACAAGGAAATAAGCAATAAAATAATTTGTACAAATGTTTATCTCAACTAACACGAAGAAGATATAGGAATAACAGTTTGTAAGAATGGTTACTACAAGAGTAGAGAAAGTCATATGAGTGCAACACATCAGATTTTTGTATAGTAAGATTTGGTCTATCTCTAACGGTTTACCAGTTATGCAAAAGTCGTCCAGAGTAAATACGACTACAGGGGCTATAGCCAGAAAATTCAAGATATACATTTCATTTGTCATAAAATATCTCAAACATATGACATTTTAATCAAAATCGTTAAGAGCTATTTTCAAGAAAATCACAATTTTCCATGTAAAGGGTAGTTTAGGAGGAGGAATTTTCTTCAAAATCTTCATGTAGCATCCTTGAAACACACACACACACACACACACACACACACACACACACACACACATACACACGCGCGCGCGCGCGGATCTTTTTCTAATATTTTTTTTTATTTAGGGGGTCTCAAAACGTATATTTCCGGTGAAATCTCGACATAGAATTTTTGGGTGGAATACAATACTTCCTCTATTTACTAGTAGAGAAAGTAAAAATGTGAAGGAAACGAAATGATGGGCAAATGATGGGAAACTATCCAGCATTTGCCAGAGCAAACCACGAAAAAACCAAGATAACAAACAGGCACAGGAATCGAGTCCGGGACCTTATGCGAGTCTTTATTGAAACATTAAGCCGGTAAGGAAACGAAAACAAAGTTCTACAATAATACGAAGTGTAGTTTTATAATGGTTCCACTGCGCTATAGGCCTATGCCCTTCTAATTGTTATCTGCACTCATTTTAACTGTTTAGTTTTGGCAATGTTTGCTAGATATTCCCAGGAAGTGAATCAAGAATATTTAATCAGTTTCTATACTTAGGAAATTGTGAGAACGAAACTGATGATGAGGACAAACCTTTGGACGTACACAGCAAAGCCTGATAACAGATTTCCAGGAAATCATTGTCAAATAACCCTTTGTTACTCACTAAAGTTCAAATACTTTTATGTTCGATGGGAAATGTATGTAGTAAGTCACCATTGGGGTAATTTGTCTCTGATGTGAGACTGCCTTTGTGGTTTACCAGGAGAAATACGAACTGGTTTGAGAATTCAATGCCATTCTGGCAGTTTGTCACAATAGCTCAGTGGTAGAGCAGCCGCCCGGTAAGCGGAAGGTCTATGGTTTAAATCCCAGTTGTGGCATTGAATTTTTAAGTTCCAGTTCTACCTCTCAAAGAATTTGAAATTTTGGTCCAATATTTTAACCTTAGTTCAAACTATTCTATATTTTAAAACAACCCCTGTGTCTTCTTTAATTTCGGCTCCAGACATTTTAAACATTTGGCGTTTTAATTAAAATCGTCAGAACCATAATTTTTCCATTGTTAAGGGTTGAGGAATTTTCTTCAAAATCTTTGTGTCGCATCCTTGAAAGCGTTTTCTAAAACTACTTTTGTGGGTTCAAGGGGCCTCAAAACACATTTGCAGTGAAATTTCGAGATGGAAATTTTGGGCCGAATGCAATGCTTCCCTTACTGGCTATACGTAGTTATGTAAAGGAAGTAGCTAAGGTGAAAATTTTAGTGCGGCAACACTCACTTTTATCTCTGGGTTCAACACTGCCATGCACCATGCACTTCGTAAATCAAAAGAAAGAAAGAAAAAAAGCAAAGCCAAGAGGGAAGTTGATGGCTTCTGAAGAAGAAGAAACAGATTGTAATCAGTAGCAGTAAATACGTGGCATCTTCTCTCACTTGTGTGAGTAAGGAAACATTAGTTTCATGCTGCGTTGACTATGACATCATATTAAGAGGGGGGTGTGCAAAATACTGGCACGACCAAATGAATGCGCTGCTGCTGATGATGATTTTCTGCACTGGCGCCTCGCTATTTCGAGACGTGATCCACTTCTCTCGCTCTCTCTCATCTATTCTGAGACTAGGTCAAGACCAAAGTTTCCCCAACAATTCGCTGGTCACTCCTGCAAGCGATATGTCTGTCAGTCTGTCACGTGCCTATGGCATAGTTCCGCTGCACACCCGCATTTTGTCTTGCATGGCTGAATCACACTGTGATCGGGAAACAAGTGCCTGTCCATTGCACAAACGAAAACAAAGCGCTTCTTTCAAACAGATGCTCCTTATCAACACTGGGAACAAGACATTTTCAAACTCTCGTAACGAAATATACCTATTGGTCAAAACTAAAAAACGATGGGTCTGTTAAAAAAAAACTTGGTATCATATCGATGCGATATGATTGTCAAAGCACCCCCGCTCGAACTACCCTTCAACGGATACTCTTTTTCATTATTTTTATTTTCTCTAACGATTTTCTAACGATTTTGATTGAAGTACTTATATTTATAGTTTCATGACAAAATGTATGTATATCTTGAATTTTGTGAGAATGGCCTCTGAAGTCCTCTTCATTCGAATGGCTCTTACATAAAGCATAAAGGTGGACTAAATGATACCAATAAAAAATCTGATGTGTTGCACTCACATGACTTTCTCTACTCTTCTACTAACCGTTCTAACAAACTTTTATTCCTATATCTCCATGTTAGTTAAGATAAACATTTGTACAAATTATCTTACTGCTCATGTCCTTCTAGGTACAAGAGGAATACTAGAATACAGAAGGCTTTGTGCGACAGTCAAATCTTTTTGACCTTTGAGATTCCGTTCTCTTTGCACGATTAACACATAAAAAGTGAACAACGTTGTTGCATTTCGCTAAAGTTCTAAGTTTGCCGAAACTCACACACACATAACAAGGAATATCTCCGAAATGGTTCACCCTACAAAAAAATTTATCGAGACATAACTTGTGTATTTTAGCAAGATCTACATTTTTTGTATACTATAATTTGGTCTATCTCTAACGGTTTACCAGTTATGCAAAAGTTGTCCAGAGTAAACACGAGTACAGGGGCTATAGCCAGAAAATTCAAGATATACATTTCATTTGTCACAAAAAATATCTCAAACATATGACATTTTAATCAAAATCGTTAGAGCCATTTTCAAGAAAATCAAAATTTTCGAAAAATCTTCCATGTAAAGGGTAGTTTAGGGTGGGGCTATTTTCTTCAAAATCTTCGTGTCGCATCCTTGAAAGACATTAAACTTAAATACCAAGTTTGGCTTTTAAGCGACTTTTCGTTTTTGAGTTATGCTGTCCACACACTGACAGACACACAGACCTTTTTCTAAAAGTGCTTTTTTTTTGGATTCAGGGGGCCTCAAAACATATATTTCCGATGAAATCTCGACATCGAATTTTTGGGTGGAATACAATACTTCCCCTACTTACCAGTAGAGAAAGTAAAAATGTAGATCTCTTTAAAGTCAATACCTAAACTTATAGATATTTTCTATGATGTTTTGATTATACTAATTGTACTTTTAACTTCTTATCTAATTATATTGTATATACTATGTAATTACTAAATTCCTTTCTATTTATGTTTCTCATGACATGGGCCCTTATAGGGTCATCTTATGTATTGACTCATGATATGGTTCAATTGTGTATTCCACTGTATTGAACTGAATGAATAAATAAATAAATAAAAGTACACAGTTTATAACAAACTTTCTCCTAGTCATGTAAGGGGAACGAATTTCAACGTATTACATAACGATTTCTCTTAAAAGATTTTATTTTTAATTTATTTCTGACCAAACAACATTGTTATACAGGCCGCTGATAATGCGTATATAATACATAACCTATAATTTGTGCCGTTGCTGAAGTTGGTTCATGGTTTCTCTGTCGTGAACTGTTGTGAAAATGTGTACACATAATTTAGAATAAAGTATAACACATTTACAAATATTAACATTCTAATAATACAAGAATAGTTAGTGAGAAATGAAAAATACCTATGTAGATTAATAGCAAATGTGTAACAGTGAGGTACTGAGGACCAGGTTATGTGAAATCACTTACTTCTGAGTAGATCTTGTGGTGACTTTCTTTTAAGTCTGGTTCTGTGATGACTTCTGATACCAATGTTGAATGTGCGAGCTCCAGGAACTGTTGGTAGTTTGGTAAATATGTTCTGCAGAAGGTCCTCAAGTATTCTTCTAGAGAGAGAATTCCAAACTCGTGGTGAACTTGGTTGTTTCTTACATACCAGGGGGCGTTGGTCACTGTTGGAGTTTGTTTTGCGTTACTTTTAGACGTGTGTTTTGCTCCATATAGAAGCAGCGTATGAAGTGGACATATTAAGGATTTAAATTAGCACAGCTGAATATTCAAGACCCAATTTCGAAGTATGTTAATTAGTGGATACACTTAATGAGTCTGGTATTGACAAGTGTTGCTTTGTAAGAGACGTGATAGTTTTTAAAAGGTTAGACTATCACTTAGCTTACCATATTCGCCAATTCCCATTGTATCTATAAGGAAATATGTAATAAAACCATTTTTACTAATGCTTATCTCAATTAACATGAAGTAGATAAAACACGCGATTGTAACGATATTTTCTTCAAAATCATGTAGAGAAACTCGTGCAAGTGCAACAATGGTTATTTTTCACTTTCTCTACTTCTATAGTAAGTAGGGGTAGTATCGTATAGGATTAAAAAAATTCAATGTTGAGATTTCACCGGAAATATATGTTTTGAGGCCCCTTGAATCCATCAAAAGTAGGTCTGTGTGTCGGTTTTAAACCAAACTTGGTATTTAAGTTTAATATCTTTAAAGAATGCGACACAATGATTTCCCTTTGCATGGAAAATTTTCGAAAAATTATTTTCTCAAAAATGGCTCTAAGAATTTTGATTAAAATGCCATGTTTTAGATATTTTATGGCAAATGATAGGTATATTTTAATTTCCTGCCTATATGCAATGTAGTCGTGTTTACTCTTGATAACTTTTGCATAACTGGTAAACCGTAAGAAAGAGACCAAGTCTTACTATACAAAGCATGAAAATCTTGTCAAAGCACACAATTTATGTCAAGTGTACTTTTCTGTGAAGTGAACCATTTCGAAGATATTCGTCGTTGTTTGTCACAATTTTGATAATACATACAGATCGTTAGGAGATCGTTATTAATTTTTTTATCTCTTGGTCTTGAAGAGAACGGAATTTTAAAGCCATCACATAGTGACTACTCTTAAAACATCTGACTATTGCTTAAAGTCTACCCCCTTACAAGAAAATTAATAATAAGAATTTCTACAAATGTTTATCTCGATTAACTTGAAATAGAGGAGTACGTATTGGTAAGAAGTTTGTGCAAGAGTAGAGAAAGTCATATGAGTGTAACACATTAGGTTTTTATAAGTTGTGCACCTGGATCTAAAATGTGCACGAGGTTCTTTGAACTAGATGTAGACGAACTTGTGAGAGATGCAGAATGACTTACTCCTATGCAACCTTGTCTGGCTACATACTACGTCATCACTTTACTCTTATCGGCGTCTAGATCCTCCAAGCCTTCCGTCATTTATCTCGCCTTCATCTGTTGGAAGAGTGTCTATGCCTCGGTTCTTCACGAGTGCCATTCAAGCCGTCTTGATGCACATTTCTTCTGACCTTATTGCATGGTCAAGCCTTTGAAGTGCTTGGTACACTGAATCCAGGAAAATAAAATAAATATATTATTTGTTAACGACACTGTCAATTGTCATGATCTATCAGCGCCACCTGTATGGCAAAGCTTTGTTTCGCAGGGATTCTTTTACATGCCAGTAAATACAGGTGGTAATAAATAACAGATGAAGGTATCCCAAAAACAGTCCTGCCAACGTACATAATAAAGGCATTTCTAACCTCAAATATCACAAGGCTTAGGTATTATGCTTCAAACCTTCAAACTATAACTGCATATATTGCTCTAAAAGAATTCAAGACAAAATCACGTAAACACGAGCAATACGCTCACAGATTGATTGATCAATACGGCGTTTAAATAGAATCTTGCTTTAAAATCTATCGGTTGGCCTTTCTGCAACGCGTCATAAACAAGGGCTTCTGTGGCAACATAACAGACGCAATAACACCAGCTATGGCCGTAGCTTTACCATGGTTATATGTTACGAGCAGTTGGCGGCAGTAATGCAACCTAACGGATGGAATATCACCAAATATAACCAGACTGCACCGCGTCGCTCTGCGTGGTGGATCGCCACAGACACGCCACGGCTGCGACTTCATCACAATCATGGTGTTCCATCAGCTCATCCATCAAGACCTGGTTTCGTAACTTCGAGGCTACTGGTTCTACACGTAAGAATAAAGGAGGCAGTGTACGTACACCCGGGAACATGGCGGCAGTGGCAGAGGCCATTAAACGGAATCCACACGATCTTCATATCCTCACTCTGTCATTCGGGCTTTGTGACCGCAGTGCTCAAGGACTTCACGCAAACATCTTCATTTCCAGCCATATAAAATACTGTAACAAACTACCATTTATTTACTTTTCTATCACTTTATTGTCTTCTAAAATTACAAATATAGTTTTCTTCTCGTAGTTAATACAATTAACCGTCTTTCGTGCTATCCCAACCCACAACGTTTAATTCCATACTCTTGCTCAGTTCTTTTAGTGTCTTTCTTCATTTTCTCTGTCTCTCATAGAATCACTCGACGCCCGTTAGAATCTTCTTCACGACGACCGACGTATCTTTCACGACGACAGCACCACACACAGCTGTCTTGCACTCACTGACACTGGCCGACTCATCTCTGTAACCATTAATTCACAGTTTTTTGGTGTGGTGGGTGAAAAGGCTACTTATGTACTTATGTCCTAACCCCAGGCAAGCCTGAGGGTATGGAGATTCCCCGCACCGGACAACTCACTAAAAAAACCCACCGGAAGTTGGAGGTCCGTACCTCACTTAAACAGTACTGCATTAAGCACCTGCGCATCTCTGGTGAACTATGTTGTTGAATCTCCGGCCGGTTGCTACGGTGGTGAACTATAGGGTCTTTTTCTCAGGGTATGCGTGGGTGAGAATAGACAACACCAGTTAAGTTGGCTAATAAATTAACTACTTGAAGTGAATTATAGACTGTTTGAGGATATGGAATTAATGTTTCTGAATCTTAGCACGAGAAACTGTAACTATTGAGGTATTATAGCTTCTAACTCCTGAAGTATTAATAACAACTTTATAGTTAAAATAACTGTTTCAGTAATAACAGTGCGAAGTGTAAGTTGTGGTGAGTCGTTGAAATACTTATCGAAGAATCCTCTTGCGGCGTCCTCCAGGTAAAACTTGGACGCGATCTTTCGGCGCTACGGACTGCCGATAATCGATAACAGTAGAACCTTCTGTAAGATACGATAAAAACCGAAAGAAAGGAATACACTTCTTTTGTTAACTTAAGTCCCATGTAATTCATGACTACTCTATCAAAGTTCATACTTAGGTATATGTTACCAAATCCTAAACTTATTCATGTCTGAAACAATGTTTACTCTGTGACTTGCTAAATTTTAAGAATTCTCTTTCCTTCCTAATTTTCCGAAGTGGTGTACGTGCGTTTCAGTAAGCATCTAAGTGATCTGTGAACGGCTTGAGTTATAGGAACGCACAATTGCCTTAGCTACATTGACTTAACTAAATGCTTTTCCTTAACACAGAAATTGGCTAACTAACTTTTAATATCTTTCACGTGTTCTAGAAAAAAATCTTTGTGTTCTGATGTTGGCTTACCTTAATTTTGAGGTTAACTATTTTCTCATTCGTTGGCTAGCTATCCATTTGCCACTTAAACATGTTTTGACTACAGAAGATTAAGTATAAGGGATATCGGGTGCATAGCAATTGGGCAATTTGGCACACACAGAATCATCTAGACTTCGGGTGGTCCACCCTTTCAGGTAAGTGGAGGGGAGGGGGTTGTTTTATGGATTCATTGTGAAGATGACTTTCAGTTTGAAGATAAGTTTGATTTTCTTTGTGTATTTGACATGGGACTCACAGAAACAGAAGGGTAAGCCTTGTAACTCTACAATGGATATCAATAAGCTTGAAAGATATCGAGGAAAACGAAGATATCAGGCAGCTCTTGCCCTTGTGTAAAATTAAGTTAAATGACAAATTCTGTTTTGAACGAAAATACTTATCAGAATGAAGTTATATAATGAAGGAAAAAGAGCAATTCTTGTTGAATGAGCTTTTAAATAAATGAAAGGTTAATTACACATTAAGAAAAAAAATCAATGGCTCATTCTTGCAGAACCAAAGTAATGCATTTTTTTTTTTTTTGTTAAGGAATATTCCTAAATAAAATGAATTTCCTTGATCCCAAAACGATCTTCTGCCTCCACACGTCCCTGTCCATAGCATCTTCCTCCTTTAACCCTCTTCTCCACATACTTCTTTTCACCCCCTCCATCCACCATTCCCCAGGTTTTCCTCTTCTTTTCCCTTCTACTTTCCAATTTAGCATGATATTGGTCCTCTGAAATTCTAAGCATGTGTGCATACCATTTGAGGCGTCTTTCTTCTACAATTTCCAAAATGATTTTTGTCAACTTGCATAATTTCCGTTATTCTATTATTCTGTCACGCATGGCAGCCAATGGGTTATTGTGCGTCAAACCCCGGGAGGAATGATAGGATGAAAGTACCCTACAGGCAGCCAGAACGCATCACAGGCGGAACTACAAGCACGGTGGGTCTCTAAGAGGCGCAAGCAGTTCTTCAGCCCAACTGAGCTCCAGGTCGCCATAGAAAGCCAGGTCCGGTTGATCAATCAGTCCCCTGGAATGGCGGGCGGCCTTCCACAGCGCCTACCCTCAGTCGAGCACCGCATTTCCAGAGCGCCAGCACTACCGGCGACCCCACTGATCCTGCCAACCTGCAAAGACCGGTTAGAGAGAGGGAAATGAAGTTAATCCCTGTGTCTCTCTTAATTCCAGTGCCTGAAAACGATACTGCTGGTTCCTTGATCCATGATTGCCAGTGTGTCCAACTGCAAGGATTCGAAATATCAAATCCTCATCACTTATATTAAATTTACTAAATTTCACAGTCTCTTAACGGAATATACACTGTAAATATTATTATTTCTTCGACTTTGTTATGACCGGTTTTGAACAAAGCAGCAAAACAGACAAATGCCGATAGTAAAACGTTGCCTGCTATATTGAGGTCAAGTGCCCGTTCTTGGCCCCCTGAAGCAACAAGGTGCTGCGATTAGGCAGATTGGTGGAGTGCGTTTCTTTCTCATGCGCTCCCTGTGGGCCCAGTGGAAACAGAAATAGATTCCTTCTTGTTCTTCTCTTCTTTTTCTCCTTTGCCCTCTGCTGCATTCTAACTTTTTTTTCTTTCTTTTCCATTCTCCTCTCTCTTTCTTATGATGTAGATTCTCTGTCTTTCATCTGCAGCAAACTCTTCCATTTTCTTCAGTTCTTCTTACCAATGCAATGTCTCTATTATGTTCCCGGCGGCAGCGCATGCGCCTTGTTGCCAGAAAGATGGGATCTTAGCTCGAGTTGAAATTCACACTCATTAGCTTTATTTCCAATAAAATACGTCACTTTTGTGATCGGTGATTACGATATCATCAATCAAGTCGTTACCCTATTTATACTTTTCGTTAACGGGACGTGATCTCACATATTTTAGACCCCATAACCTCTTAACTATGATCTTTTAAACGTGATGAATTTGACAATGTGTGTAGCCCGTGTTGACAGTCCCGCCGATATTCACACTCAGCTGTTTATTTCCTCGTGCGCCAAATGTTCAGTATTGCCAATGCAATTCACAGCGCATGTCAATTTGCACCAATCACGGCAGACTATCTACAGTGCTACCGAAAGTGCTGAACGTTTTTCCACAATTTATTAACAGATCTTTGTTGTTATGAATATTCCACTCGTAACTTAGTTGAAATCAACCAATCATGTGCATAACAATTTCAACTTTCAACTAATAGCAACCTTCATTCGCAGAAAATTGATCATATTTCATTATCATATTTACGATGAGCTAGAAAATGAACTGTATAGCCACGTGGTGGCTGCACATTATATATTAAATGTTACAAAATAAGACAGTCCGATACCAGCCCCCAGTTTTAACATACATAAAAATGTTGCACGTTTTAATATAAAAGCTGTGGGCTGATAATTTTCATTATTCAAAGGGGAACCTAAAATATACATTGTTATAAGCGTAAAAATTAATAATAATGTGAAAATATTTAATATGACTTCTTCCAGTAAACGTTGTGGCATAAACAAATGAAGTGTCCGGTACCACCCGACTTCTCCTATATATAAATAGTATGCTTTAAAGAGATTGATATTTTTTTGTAGTAACCTTTTATATATCCCTTACAGTTTACCACATATGGAAATGTCATCCAGAATGGAAAGGACTTCTGAGGACATTGTCAGAAAATTTAAGATATACGTTTAATTTGTCATGAAAGTATCTTAATCGCGTGGTATTTTAATCAAAATATTTAGACATTTTTGGTCAAATCAAAATTTTCGAAAAATGTGCCATATAAAGGGTAGTGTGGGGTGGAACGATTTTCTTGAAAATCTTTGTGTCACACCCTTGGAAGATGCTGAACTTAAATACCATGTTTGGTATTTAATCGACTTCTCGTTTTTGAGTTCACTGTTCACTCAGTCACACATATACACACGCACACACAGAGTGAGAGAGTTATCTTTTTCTAAAAATGCCTGTTTCGTATTCAGGACGTATCAAAACGTGTATTTCCAATGATATCTCGAATAGAATGTTTAGCTGGAACGAAAAATACTTCCTCTACATAAGTACGCAGTAGAGAAAATAAAAGTTGCAATCAATAATCCGGGAAAATTGTTTGACAAAAACGGGAATTCCTCCCTTACCTTCCTTCGTGTTAAGCCTACATTGTAATATTTTTAGAAAAGGGTATATGTGTGAGCAGCATAAACCAAAAAAGAAAATTCGGTTAGATGCCAATATTTGTATTTAAGTTCAGCATCTTGCAAGGATGCGATGCAAATTTTTTCTATAAAATCTCTGCAGACCACTTTTTACACGAAAAAATTTTTCGAACATTTTGATATTTTAAAAACTGTGTAACGCGTTTGATTAAAATGTCACATTTTGCTGGAACCATGTAGTGTCGAGAAGTCCTATCCTTCTTAATGCAGGTACCAGAAATGTGTTGATCATTCGCAGATAACGTTCTGAGTTAATAATCGCGGTTCTGCTCTGGGGATCCTGGAAAAAGATGGTCCTATAATAATTGCAAGTTTCGCTACACCTGTAACTCTAGGGCTGTGCAGTGGGTTTCATGAAAGAACTGGAGGTTGATGTCTGTTCAGAAATCTGTATGGAAGTGCACTTCATCTTAAATACGCTGATTATACAGAATATTGTTTTCCTGACGCTGCGTCTTGGTCAATTGGACGTAACTTACGGACAACTTGCAGCTTATAAGGATGGACTCCCATTTCCGGTGAAGAGATTGGCGGCTGATTTGCAATATCAGCAAATATCGATGGGCTGAGGTCTGTGGACTTTGCTGCAGTTGTGCTTGAACACGATGGTCGGTTCTTGGCCTACTTGATGATTTCTTATTTTCTACTTTTCCACGTCCCTTCCAAGACGTGACCCATTGCCCAATTGTCCTTCATCAAGGAGGCTAATCAGAGAAACAACAAGAATATTCTTATTATTTAGATTCCTATAACACACCTTGATCCACCGAATAACCCTTATAATACCTAAATTTCATTTCAAATGACAAAGAGCACTCCACCAAATTTTCAATTTTTACTTTTACACTACATTTTCTTCTTAAAATGTCTCTCTAATGGCCAATATAGGTGTATAAATGTTATTTTAACGACATACGATGACATAGAATACATTGGCGGTTGTGATAGGAAAGGTAAAAACCTTAAAAATTGAAACAATTATTTAATAATGAGCGCTAAACTTTTCGTGACTAACTGACATTTTTGTCCATTGCAGGTCCAACTTCAAACGTTTGTCCTCCGTTTTCTCTGAAAGTTTTCGTATTTAATTTGTTCTGAAAAATCACTTGTGAGAGGAACTTCTAAACTTTCAAATGACCTGAAAAAGGGTTTGGTATGTTATTCTCATCTGGAGATATTTATTCAAAAGGTCAGCGTGACTAACTGACACGAGTTTGTGACTTACTGACATATGCGAAAATTGTAATGCCTTGTCTTTGTTTTACATGGTGTAACGTATGGTAAATCATAGTGATACGCATTATACGTTACATACATGTAATACATACAGGTGTGTAATTGTATTTATCATTTTGAGAAGAATCATATCCTTTGGAGAAGCATTAAAGCCATGCAACATAAACAGAATAAACATGTTGACAGCTCTCATTTCTTATTACAGTTACGTCGTTGCAAGTATAAAAAGCTGACTCAAAACCATAACAAAGACGACACATGAGAGCACACAGCACATACCTGTAACACACTCTGGATTGGACTCCTTATAGTGCAGGAACGCTAAATGCAGTAGTCTCGTAGTACACGCGCATATCACTACACTGTTTTTATTCCCGAAAGTTGTGCATCATTCTGACACTTTCCGCACATGAAAGAAAAGCATATTCCACAACATTGAAACCTAATACTTTGACATAATGAACCCGCTGAGTGGATGGCATAGCTAAAATACGTTCAAATCTTTTGTCGATAAATTCTTTTGCTTCTTCAATTTCAGGCAGAGAAACCTCAAGAAGACATATTTTGGTTTTCTTTCTAACAGTATTAACAAATTCTTCAGCACTCTGAATCCTGCTTTCGCAGCTGTCCAGGCCATCCTCTTCACTTGTCCTCAAATCGCATCTACTGATTCCGTGATAGGATTCCAAATACTTCGGAAAGATGGCACATGACTCAAAGTGTATTTCTGCTTAAAATGACTAGCAGCTCCATCAGAAAACACTTTCACAAATTCAAGATTCGGAACAATATCCAATATTTCCGAAAATATATTCCTTAAGCAAATATCAACTACATATTTGTCATGTGATACATAATCAGACAGCAAAGCAAAAGATTGTTTCTGAATTTCACCAATATACGCTTCCAGGAGCTTGGTAAGATATTGAATCATCCTGATAGAACTTGATGATTGCACTTTTAAGTTCCTCTGATAGTTGTTTCCTGATACCGGGACAGAATGCTTTGGTTTTACAACATGTAATCCCTCTTCAACTGCTAATTTACGAATCATTTCTTTTCTTTTGCGTGGAGATTGCGGCAATGCTTCCTCAACACGTTTTCTGCACTTTCCAAAATGCTGTCTGCTTTTGAAAGCGGTTAATGTTGATGGAGTATCCTTATCAATCCCTTCTTGGTCTCTTATTTTCTGTCTTGCCCGTTGTGCTAGCTTATATCTCCTATATTCAGCTTTGAGGTGTTCTCTTCCTTGTTTTGTTTGTTTCAGTATTGCTCTTCCTTTCCTCATAGTCACTTTTATTGTTTCCTTCCATTGTGGATAACTGTCTTGCTCCTTCAGATATTGTTTGTATTCACGTTGTCTTTGGGCTGGTGTTTTAGCCATGGAGTCAGAAACGGACTGGTACGTCTATCCTGACTGAAGTCTCAGAAGCACTGTACGCGTATGACGACCACAGGGCGCCAGCACCAATTGTCCGTTAGTCACGTGTTTTGTGGGAAAACTAATGACTATAGAAGAAAACTTTCTGATACTTTTTTATTTGTTATATTGTAATGACGCAGAATCAAAAAGGATATTTTTTTCAGTCTATTACTTTTCCCTGCAGAGGACTTTATCCTTATTTACCGTGACTAACTGACATTTACACACAGTAATAATTAAAGAGGCTCTAAGGATTATTTATAAATGTCGAAAATTATTAGCCATATGCACGTTTCGAAGACGAAGAGTCATTGTGTGATGTACAGAACAAAAAAATAAAAACAGTTGTACATAGCTCCTGAAATATTGATATGAAAATCACCGTTATTCGCGCTTATTTTTAGTGTTTTGGAAATATATGGGTAAGAAGCGAAATTTGAACCCATATTCACGTCAAAAACATTTATTTTTCACTTCATAAGATACTTTGGAGTATCTAGCATCATCTTTCCTCAGTAAAAAAAGTGAAACATTGATTTCAAATTTTAACACTCGGTATGACATATTCGCGGAATTGCTCTTTGATTAAAACGCCATATGTTTGACATACTTTTATGATAAATGAAATGTATATCTTGAATTTTCTGGCTATAGCCCCTGAAGTCCTGTTTACTCTGGATGACTTTTGCATAACTGGTAAACTGTTAGAGATAGACAAAATCTTGCTATATAAAAATGTAGATCTTGCTAAAACACACAATTTATGTCTAATTTTTTTTTTGTAGAGTGAAACATTTCGGAGATACTCCTTGTTATTTGTGTGAGTTTCGAAAAAACTTAAAACTTTCGTGAAATGGAACATTGTTGATCATTGTTTTATATGTTAATCGTGCATAGAGAACGGAATCTCAAAGCTTTAAAACATTTGACTATCGCACAAAGCATTTCTCCTTGCACCTACAAGGAAATAAGCAATAAGATAATTTGTACAAATGTTTATCTCAACTAACACGAAGAAGATATAGGAATAATAGTTTGTAAGAATGGTTAGTACAAGAGTAGAGAAAGTCATGTGAGTGCAACACATAAGATTTTCTTTCCAAATCAGTTATATTTTGACCCAGAGATACTCACGAAGTACACGAATGAGTTGCACCCCTCTAGGGTCTCTAGAGGCCAACTGCTAGGCTAGTTCCACGATACAATGACATGCTCCAGGCTTCTGCTTCCAAGTCACGACAGATATAAATGATTGTGCGATGCTCTCTTGTCATGATGAAGGAGGCATGCCGGCACAGGACTGAGATTCCAAGAAAACTATCGAGTTAATAGCTTAATTTCATGTTCATAATTCATCAAGATAGATCCTTCCGGCATGTAACTACTGTGTCACAAGATATGAAACGTGACATTCTCATATCCATTCCCTGCAAACACCGATTTTTCAATATTACGAAATCGCTGTCGACAACAGGTAGGAAAGTATTAGATTAGCTACAAAAGGCTACCTACCAGGCTCACTTCCATGTTTTGTGATGTCGCTGGAGGCCATAATTCTAGATACAGATCACATCGACTCTACCAGAGCAATTCAGTATAAACTTCATTTTCATATGAACACCGACCCTCAAACCGATTTGAGTACTCCATGAAAAAGTGGATTCAGATCGAACTATATCCTTGGATCCGATCATCTTAGTAGTAGGATCGGATCGAAATTTTGGTGCATGGAAACACCTACAGGATTCAAATCGATTTCAACCCACCAAAGATGTTAACTTCTACTGTACTGCCAGCACGCTGCACGCTCGTCATTTTGTTTTCTTAGCGAAATTGGAGTAATAAAACGCAACAAAGCCACTTTTATTGTTGCTTTCTCTGCTACGTATAGTAAGTAGAGGAAATATTGTATCCCACCCAAAAATTCGATGTCGAGATTTCACCAGAAATATGTTTTGAGGCACCTTGAATCCAAGAAAAGTATTTTTGAGCAAAAGGGCCGTGTGCATAAATCAAAAATGAAAAGTCGGTTAAACACCAAAGCTGGTATTTAAGTTTAATGTCTTTCAAGGATGGGACACGAAGATTTTGAAAACAATTCCTTGCCCTAAACTACCCTTTACATGGAAAATTTTGATGGCTCTAACGATTTTAATTAAAATGTCATATGTTTAACATATTTTGATGACAAATGAAATATATATTTTGAATTCTTTGGCTATAGCCTATGTAGTCCTGTTGAATAACTGGTAAACCGTAAGAGATAAACCAAATCTTAGTGTACAAAAATGTACATCTTGCTAAAATACACAATTTATGGACAAATATTTTTTTTTTATAGAGTGAACCATTTCGGAGATATTCCTTGTTATTTGTATGAGCTTTGAAAAACAAACTTTTGTAAAATGCAACATCGTTATTCATTTTTTTATATGTTAAGTGTGCAAAGAGAACGGAATCTCAAAGCTTTAAAACATTTGAATGTCCCACAAAGCCTTCTGTATTCTAATATTCCCCTTGTACCTACAAGGAAATAAGCAATAAGATAATTTGTACAAATGTTTATCTCAACTAACACGAAGAAGATATAGGAATAAGAGTTTATAAGAATGGTGAGTACAAGAGTAGAGAAAGTCATGTGAGTGTAACACTTCAGATTTTTTCTATAATCTCGCAACATGTTCTCAAAAACCTCAAAAATTTACTTAAAATACACAGAAAGTATAGTTTTAAAGGTGTGTAAACATAGAAGTTTGAATTAGTTATGCTTGAGTGTTGCGTATCCAAATCGATCTCATTCCGGATTGAATTCAACATGCAACGCGGGTCGTATTGAGAGTGGGATTGGACTCAAATCGATTTCAGTCCCTCATGGAAACGTAGAGAATATGTCCAAGCCTTGCTTGTGCACGGAGAAGCCTTTTCCTCGGTGTAAACGCTGGGCGCTAATAAGGCTCGGAATTCGGGGGAGAAGCACCGACCCATGGCGCTAGTGTTTCCCAACGGGCAGCGAGCTGGAGAGAAACAAAGTACACCGACAACAGCAAAAACAAACAATAGCACCACATTCTAAATGCGCGCATGAAATAGGGCAAGACGTTAATTGCCTGCTGAGAGCGCCGTTGTAGCGAGGCGACAAAGGGAACCAACCTATACTACTTCCGCGGTCACTTCGCTCGCTCTGCCAGAAAATTTACACGCCAAGTAAATCATGTCTCAACTGAGTGAATCGCCACCTGATGCCTGGCGCCACTGCAGTTGCCACATCGTCTCACGAGCGCCGGGGAATCCGCTAATAGCAAAAATAGCCAGCCACCGTTTTATTGCCTCCTTTCTTCTTTTGTTTTTATTTTCTCTATTACGCATGGCAAGTAACGGTAGCATTGTATTGCGCAACAAAGTGCCAATATTTTACTTTCTCTGCTACGTATAGTAAAGCATTGTATTCCACACAAAAAATTCGATGTGGAAATGCCACCGGAAATATATGTTTTGACGTTCCCTGAATCCAAAAAAAAAGGCATTTTTAGAAAAAGGTCCGCGCGCGCCCGTGTGTGTGTGTGTGTGTTTGTGTGTGTGTGTGTGTGTGTGTGTGTGTGTGTGTGTGTGTGTGTGTTTGTCAGTCTGTGGACAGCATAACTCAAAAACGAAAAGTCGGTTAAAAACCAAAGTTGGTATTTAAGTTTAATGTTATTCAAGGATGCGACACGAAGATTTTGAAGAAAATTCCTCCACCTTAAACTACCCTTTACATGGAAAAATTTTTGCAACATTTTGATTTTCTTGAAAATGGCTCTAAAGATTTTGATTAAAATGCCATATGTTTGAGATACTTTTATGACAAATGAAATCTACATCTTGAATTTTCTGGCTATAAACCGTAAGAGATAGACAAAATCTTACTATACTAAAAAAATGTAGATCTGCCTAAAACATAATTTATGTCCAAATAATTCTTTTTGTAGCGTGAACCACTTCGGAGATATTCCTTTCTATCTGTGTCAGTTTCGGAAAACAAACTTTCGTGAAATGGAACATTGTTGTTCATTTTTTATATCTTAACCGTGCAAAGTGAACGGGATCTGAAAGCTTCTAAAAGATTTGACTATCGCACACTGTATTCTAATATTCCCCTTGTACCTACAAGGAAATAAGCAATAAGATAAGTTGTACAAATGTTTATCTCAACTAACACGAAGAAGATAGAAGAATAAGAGTTTGTAAGAATGGTTATTCAAAAGTTCTCCAGAGTAAACAGGCTGTAGCCAGAAAATTCAAGATATACATTTCATTTGTCATAAAAATGGCATTTTAAACAAAGTCGTTAAAGCCATTTTCAAGAAAAACAAAATTTTCGAAAATTTTCCATGTAAAGGGTAGTTTAGTGTGAAGCAATTTTCTTCGAAATATTCGTGTCGTATCCTTGAAAGACATTAAATTTAAATACCAACTTTGGTTTTTAACCGACTTTTCGTTTTTGCTGTCCACTGACACACAGACACACACACACGGACCTTTTTCTAAAAATGCTTTTTTTGGTTTCAGAGGGTCTCAAAACATTTCCGGTGAAATCTCGCCATCGAATTTTTGGGCGGAATACAATACTTCCCCTACTTACCAGTGGAGAAAGTAAAAAATGAGTTGTTAAAAAGAGGAGTTTTGAATTTAAAAATTCATAACTTTTTAAACAGCGATTTTTCCTTGATATAATAGACGTTCAAATCATTGTACATATCCAGAGAAACAAACTCGTGTATAAAAGTGTGAAATATCTATTTTATAGAAGCTATAGAACACTATTTTTATAGTGTTGGTAGTGTAAATATTTCTATTCTATTATGCCAATCGTCAAGAAAAACTTTTAAAATTCTACCTAAAAATATCGATTTTTGTTCCCAACGTGAATATTTAGCCCTTAAGATCATGTAACTTCAAAAGCGCTTCTTTTACCTTCAACTGTCTAAAACAAGTATTATTTTAATGAGAATTATAAACCATGTGTGGACTTTGGCTTAGAATGCACCAATTAATGTTGCAATCGAGGTTAGGAGCAAATTTAAAGCACTTAGGTAGCCACAAGCTTTCTTCGAGACAAAGGAAAACACTGCACCGCCATCTTGCGACCCCAACAATTACGAAACTAAATCTGTAGTTATGGCATTGCGTTTGGGGAGGTTCAACAAATATATGTTTCGATACCCAGCAGGCCTGCAGGGAAGGGTGGCAAAGGCTACGACCGCTGGTTGCCCTAGGTCAGGATGTGGAAGAGGCACAAATTATCACATAATAAGCCTCTTGTTGGGGCAAAAAAGGGAACCTTTGTCCCAGGTACGATATGTAATTGCCGTAGAAATCTTTGGAAAAAGCATCTAAACCCACAATTTTGGTTTTAATCGTGATGTATTACTGGTGGAAAATCACCGTGTTCTGAAAAATGTGCACGGAAGAGCATAACTGGTTTATTATTTACTGGACCTTTCCTAGGGAGCTGTTTTCCTTCTTCTTGGTATTAAATCCTCTGATTGATGTAGAGGACACCATAGGAGCCTTAGCTCACGTAACCTCTAAAGCTCGTTAAGATTTGGAATCAAACTGAAAAATTAGATGCCATAGCCGGGATATATGCCACGAATCTTCGGAAATAAGGAAATAAACAGTAATTTCTGCAAATGTTTATCTCAAATAACACGAAGACAGAGGAATAATTACCCGAACATAGAGGTAATGAATTAGTTCATCGGAACGCCTAATTACCTTAGCTATGCTGTCTTATAACCAGAGTTCGTGCACGAAAGACTTACGAAGTTCGGGAGAAAGCACCTGTAGTTAGCCTTGTCTCAACATGTAAACATCCAATCACAATTCTTCGCAATTTAATTACACCATGACAATAAATACGGAGTGAAAATAAACGAATATATACAAAATTGCTAACATATATAATTTAAATGAATACAATACATTTGTTTACAAATCATTGTCCGAGTTACATTCCTACTGTGTCGAAAGAAAAACACCTCTACTCTTGTACTAACCATTCTTACAAACTCTTATTCCTATATCTTCTTCGTGTTAATTGAGATAAACATTTGTACAAATTATCTTATTGCTTATTTCCTTGTAGGTACAAGGGTAATATTAGAATACAGTAGGCTTTGTGCGACAGTCAAATGTTTTAAAGATTTGAGATCCCGTTCTCTTTGTACACGTAACATACAAAGAAATTAACAACGATGTTCCATTTCACAAAAGTTTCTTTTCTTTTCTCTCGAAACTGACACAAATAACAAGGAATATCTCCGAAATGGTTCACTCTACAAAAAACATTAACAAGACATAAATTGTGTGTTTTAGCGAGATCTACATTTTTTGTATAGTAAGATTTGGTCTATCTCTAACGGTTTACCAGTTATGCAAAAGTCATCCAGAGTAAATAGGACTACAAGGGCTACAGCCAGAAAATTCAAGATATGCATTTCATTTGTCGTTAGAATATCTTAAACATATGTCATTTTAATCAAAATCGTTAGAGCCATTTTCAAGAAAATCAAAATTTTTGAAAAATTTTCCATGTAAAGGTAGTTGAGGGTGAAGCAATTATCTTCAAAATCTTCGTGTCGCACACAGACAGACACACAGACCTGTTTCTAAATTTTTGGATGGAATACAATACTTCCTCTACTAAGCTAGAAGAGAAAGTAAAAAATATTAAAGTTAGATAATGGCTGCAGTTGGTTAGAAATCATTTGCAACGGAAGAAAATTGTACAGAAGGCGAAAACATTCAGTTAATAAAGTTGTAGTGCCTGTTAAAGTCATTCTTTGTTGTGCTATCCACGTTTATATTCGTGATAGAACCTATAGGAGTAAATACAGGTATAAATAGAAATTTCCATATAAAGAAATGCGGGTATAAGAAGTTGCAGAGAACTGTGCATGCTGTTAAATTTGCGGAGAAGATTCTTGAGCGGTGGTGGATAATAAATGCGTGTGGCCACGCTCCAGGGCCTGCCTCTGGTTGTCGGGTGTGTGAGTTCGCAGCCAGAACGAACGAACAGAGGTAGGTAATTGGTAATGCACCTCGCACACAGTACAAACAAGCTGAACCACAACAAAAACAGCCTTCTGCCCTGATGACGTCATGGACAATGTGATTTGGTCTTCACGCAAAAAACTCAAGACTCCATAATAAGAGGATGTGAGATAAATAGCGTTAATTTTCTCTTCAATAAACACCTTCGCTTGTGCGAGGTCTCTCAATTTTAACGTATTACATCTGTGAAATTTGGAAAATCCAGTGTTGAAATTTGTCTAATTATTACACACAATAACAGAAACTGCACGGTTATTTAAATATGAATATTTGTACTTTCTCTACTACGTTTAGTAAAATAGAGGAAGTATTGTATTCCACCTAAAAATTCGATGTCGATATTTCACCGGAAATATATATTTTGAAGCCCTCTGAGTCCAAAAAAGGCAGCTTAAGAAAAAGGTTCGCGCCCCGCTCTTGTGCGTGTTTCAGTCTGTGGACAACATAAATCAAAAATTTATTTCAAGGATGTGACACGAAAATTTTGAAGAATATACTCCCACCATAAACTACCCTTTAGTAGAAAATTTTTCGAAAGTTTTGATTTTCTTCTAAATATCTCTAACGATTTTGATTAAAATGAGATATGTTTAAAATATTTTTATGACAAATGAAATATATATATATATATATATATATATATATATATATATATATATATATATATATACGATATATTGAATTTTCTGGCTATAGCCTATTTAGTAACTCGTAAACCATAAGAGACAGACAAAATCTTACTGTACAAAAAATGTAGATCTTGCTAAAATACACAGTTTATGTCCAAATAAACTTTCTTGTAGAGTAAACCATTTCGGAGATATTCCTTGTTATTTGTGTCAGTTTCGGAAAACAAACTTTCGTTAAGTGCAACGTCGTTGTTCATGTTTTACATCTTAACCGTGCAAAGTGAACGGAATCTCAATGCTTTAAAATATTTGACTATCGCTCAAAGCCTACTGTATTCTAATATTCCCCTTGTATCTACAAGGAAATAAGCAATAAGATAATTTGTACAAATGTTTATCTCAACTAACACGAAGAAGTTATAGGAATAAGAGTTTGTAAGAATGGTTAGTACAAGAGTAGAGAAAGTCATGTGAGTGCAACACATCAGGTTTTTATAATGTAAATTCTATATTCTAATAGAAATATTACTGTAAATGACTTTACATAAATGTGATGTGGTGCACTCACATGACGTTCTCTGCTCACTCTTATATAAACTATTCTTACAAATACATACCTTTATATTTGACCTTAATCGAGAGAGATCTTTGTAGAAATGGGCTTTAGATATTTCGTTATGGCTGCAAGGTAATATAGTAGGTGTAAACGATAGTCATATCTTAGAAAAGCGAGTCGCTATGTGATGACTTTAACATTCCGTTCTACCTGCATGATCTGGACGAAAAAGGAAAAGAAATGTGTGGATTAAGATCTACATTTTCGTATAGTAAGATGTTTATCTCTTAGGTTTACTAGTTACGCAAATGTCACTCATTATTAAGATGACTTCACTTATCAAGTGGCACACCCGGGTTCGGTTCCCGGTACCGGCGTCGGCATTTTCTCCTGCTAGGAAACCTGGTTCGGGATGCACTTAGCCTAGTTATGTGCTTGAGGGACCAATTGAGGAACTATGTACTTGATTGAAAAAAGAAACGATGTTTTCTTAAGATTTGCTGTTATTTTATTATGGTGGTGAATCTTTCACAACTTTTGGTGAAATTTCATAGATGCATTGCCTTGACAGAACTGTACTAGTGATATAAATTTGGAAAGGTCCTTTCTAAGGTTATATTTAACACCCAGGCGACACTTTCTATCCATTAACATGTCTGCTTATCTGTGTTCAATGGCACCCAAACTTTCTCATCTGGCGCCCCCTTGTAGGATGTCGCCTCTTATTGCCCCCTCCCCCAACACTTCCTACAGCAAATGTTGTTAAAAACACGTGTTTTAGAAGGGACCATTCACAATGAACATTAAAGTTTCAGGGAACACTAAAGGCGCCTGATTTAAGGGTACTCATTTCAGATCTGAGGTCGGTTTTTGCCTGAGGCTTTTGTCTCTAGTTTTTTTGCTTTGAAACCATGATGTTGGTGGATAAATATTTTATTGCAGTCTCTTCAACTTAGCTGGGTAATACAAATTAAATAGAAATACAGTCAAAATCTCTTCAGTAGTACCAATTTAAACACATACTATGATAAAGAAGGTTACGGTTACATAAAAGCGACTTATATAACTAACACATTCTATTGAGGCAGAACTTTGCGTTTCGAGTTCTTCGTTTAATACTCCAGCAATGGTCTGCCGTCATATGTTTGCCCCATCTCCCTCGATAGCGCTCTTCCGTTGTCTAGAGGTCCAGATGGAGCTGTTCGCCTTGTTACTGACGTCTCCTAAGTACTGTATTTTCTCTCATATTCCCCTTGTACCTACAAGAATGCTAACAATAATTTCTGCGAATGTTTATCTCGACTGACACGAAGAACATAGAGGAATAAGTGTTCGTAGGAATAGTTAGTACAAGGGTAGAGAAAGTCATGTGAGTGCAACACATCAGATTTTTTGTACTAGATTAATTTTCTTGTTTGATTATTAATTTACATTAATTAGAGATAGCAACGAAGACCGAAATTTCAACGAACTTTCGTGAATAAAAAATTACAATAGGATCTGTTTGCAGTGGGTGACACCAACTCAAAAACGAAAGGTCGGTTAAATCTCCCAAAACATCTCTAATCTGTAACTACGTTTAGATGGAAACATTTAAAAATTGTTGTTTTTCATAAAAACGGCTTTAACGATTTTGATCAAAATACCGTATGTTTAAGATTTGTTCATGACAAATAAAATGTATATCTCTTCATTCTAGATCACTTTTGTATAACTAAACCGCACATAAAAAATTTAGATTTAGTTAAAACACACCATATTTTTCAGATAATATTCTTTGCGGACCTAACCATTTCCGAGATAATTCTTGTTGTTGGTTTGAATTTTCAAACACTTTTGCTTATCTGAAATAGGAAGTTATTCTTTTTTTCCCTGTGTTAACCATGCAAAGAGAACATACTACAAATCTATAACACAAATACCAGCTGAATATCGCTTACCTGATAAATTGTACCTATAATAAAATTAAAATAAATTTCTTTTTCAAAAACTATTAAAATAGCTGCTTTAAATTTGAGACACGATTGTAGTTGTTGTAGGGCACCATGTGATAAAGTTTTGAAAACAGTAAGATTTAGAAATGTCTCTTAGTGAAAAGAAAAACCACTGTTTTCGTAAGGTTTAAAAGCCATGCTGTGTAATTGTGAAAGAGTTTTCATCAAATTTCATGGATGTTTGGAAAGAATTGTTCTGCTGAAATAGTTTGGAAGTGCCCTTTCTAACATTATGTTTAACACTTTCTACCCATTAACATTTCAGGGACTTCTGTAGACTGCTTGTACAAATGCTTATCTGTGTAATTCAGTGATAGGTGCCCACTTTCCCATCTGGCGCCCCTTTTCTAGGATCTCACCCCCTCCACTTGTTCCAAACGTTCTTACAAACACGTGTCTTAGACCATTCACAGTGAACATTAAACTTCAAGGGAGGTTTAAGGCTACGGTATTCTCCTAATCCCATTGTACCTATACGGAAAAATGTAATAAAACCTTTTCTGCAAATATCCCTCTAATTAACATGAAGGATATAGAGTAAGCGCCTGTAAGAGTACAGTAAAACCTCGTTTATCCAGATAAGATTCTTAGATTTTTTTTTTTAAATTTAATGTCCACATTAGATAATAAATTTAGCAAAAACTTAACCATATGTACGCCAAATGCTCGCTTCTTTGTTTGATTCAGCGCACGGTTCCTGCATAAATTGTGCAATAAATTATGGTTATACTGTAAAATGCTACCTGTTGAGTTTGAGAAAGAGTTAGTAGTGTGTCACACGGTGCTGACGCGGTACGTCTCACCAGCTATAAATAACGCCAGAAGAAAGCGTTGACCTTGATCACTACACCTCCTTCAATCTTCTCAGTATTCCTACTGTTTTCAAATAGCACGTGCCTAAGAGTTTCAACCGGATTGTTTTTGTGTTTAAAACCGAAGACTGTGGATCAATTCTTTGTTAGGAAATAATGTGATTTTTTATAATTAAACTTTTGTATCCTTTAATGTCTTGTAAACATACTATGTACCCTACATAATTTTTTATAAGACATAGTTTTTTATCGTCACGAACGGCAAGTCTGCCTTTGGTCTCAGTTAGTCCGGCTTAAAAAATTTAATGCTGTTTAAATAACACTGTATTGAAAATCTACTTTAAAAATCTACCACGTCCAGTAATAAATAAATTATATTACTTGTATTGTTGCATTTTGAATTTATTTAGTTGCTCAATCCAGAACTAACCCTCAAATTTACAGTGAATGAGATAAATATTACATTTTGAAGGCCGATCAGAAAGAATTACAATAGAAAACCACATACAGCTTAGACCCCAAATTCTCGGAAACATACATTTCTAAAAAAGGTAATTGCAAGAAATAGCGGTCTTTGGGACGACTGTAAGCACACACAAAACTGGAATACAAGTATAAAAATATGACAAAATACACAAATTTAAGAGAAAGTACGCCTGTAATGTGAAAAATGATAAGAAAATATAAAAAAAAAAACCGTTAAAAAACCAAAATATGACTATATGACCCATGAAAACCGCATTGCCATTGATAAAATCGTGCTTTGCTTATATTTTCTAAACACAAACAAAAACTATGACGTCATAAACATTTGGACCCTGTTGATGAGTTTGCTGCAGTAATTAGCGCATAAAAATATAACCTTATTTTATTTACTAATGATATCTAAGTTTTAAAAAATATTAATTCTTCTTCCGATTAGCGATAGCCTTTCTCCCCACCTCCCGAAATGTGTTCGTTATAGTTTGGCAGAACTGCTCCCAATAGAAAAAGTAGTTAATAAATAAATTGTTTACTGTGGAGCATGCGCAGTATAAATCACTGGAGTGCGTCCGTCAACATTGTTTTGTTGACAAGCAAGCCTTCCCGCGCGACCCTCGACGTCACAGCAGGTATAGCGGGAAGTGACAGATACACGAGAAAGCGCTTTACCTGCCCTATCATGCTGAATTCCTTTAGGTCAGAAAACAAACCCAGATTCTAATCTCGTCTCCACACAGCGCCTGCCTGCCTGACTGCAACAAACCAAAACGGTATTGTGTGCATATCTACTGTCGTCTAAAGAAATCCCTACGTAACACTGGGTAAATAACCTTAGGTATACACCGTATACCTTTTGTTTTTCTTCCTTGTTTTGTTTTTCTTTCAACAGTTATGTTGATTGAATTCAGTGCGTGTTGAACGCCAGGAATTTATCTGATGAAACTTGTAACCTCGAGCGAGCTTTATTAAGACTTCATAAATAAAATGCAACAGATTGTATAAATAATAATTAATTTTTTACTTGTGTTGTTTAAAATCAAATCGCCACCGTGTCAGCTGTCAGATCGCGGACTACGAAACAAATCAACCATCAAATGTGTTAGGGAATATTAACCAGTGCCACCAACAGTGGAAATGAGAAAATAGCTAACCTCAAAATTAAGGTACGCTAACATCTGAACACAACAAAGATGCATCGCTTTTCAAGAACATAATTTACTTGGAAACTGACGGCATTTGAATGTAATATTTATTATAACAATTCTAATTATACAAGTACACTCTTAATATACTACAATAGTGAAATAAAACATTAATGTAATTCGTTCTAACCATATTTCCCACACTAAACAAATATAATTAACAATACTTAACAATATTCCCCTCTATTCCCTTAGCTACTGGAAGCCAGCAGTTACTGCAACTGGTTGCCAATTGGAAATTTACAGTTTATTCTTCCCTCCCCCCTCCTTCTTCTTCTTCTTCTTCTTCTTCTTCTTCTTCTTCTTCTTCTTCTTCTTCTTCTTCTTCTTCTTCTTCTTCTTCTTCTCGAGGCACCACGACTTCAAACTTGAATGTCTTGGCCTTGTCAACACTTCTTTAAGTTGCTTATTTCTATAGCTTCCCCTTACATTTAACATGTTTTATATATGATGGGAACTTTATTATGGCCACTGTTTACTTTTACCCCTCATTACCCTTTTCCATTTTATTTTATTTACTCGTACTTCTTTTAATCATTTTAACGTTATTTTCCTAAATATTTTCCTGCTTTCTCCATATACTCATTTGATCTTGAATTTAAAATGTTCCTAACTTTTAAGTCCAATAGAAAATCTTTCCATTTCTTGAGTAAAAATATAGTTCCACTGTTCACACAATCTACCTCATTTCGTGTATATCTTCCCCCTTTTATCCCTGTCTGTCACTTAGATTCGTTACCCTATTCTAGCCCATGCATATCCCATTCTGGCCTCTTTATTGTATACTTCGGTGTATTTTTCTGTCCCCCGCTCCATTTTTAAACATCTATAATCTATTAGTGATTTTTTTTTCATTAACGCTAGTTACAATGTCTTGCTTTTCGATATCCTCCACTCTTGTTCTAATTTCCCTCCAGAAACCCTTACTATTTTCCGTCCATGTTTCCCACATTCCTATTGCATCTAGTATTATCTGTATCCTGTGCAATCATGCATTGTTTTAATACATAATTTTCCCTCAATAAGTGTATTATAAACCAGTATTTAAATGCTCTTTCTGCCATTTCTGCTCCTGGGCATTTAAAGTTGCATAGATTAAAAACACAATTATGAAAGTTAACGAATGTTCGAGAGTGCAATGAAGTGGATTTGATTGAAGTGCATGCTGATTATTACGGTTCAGTAACGAGCTAACTTTTTATCCGATAAAATCACGTCCTAGCAAGCATGTTATAAGATAAACAACCGGAGGGCGTTAACTTAGGCATTGTTAAACGCTATTGACAATGTGAAATACACAAATGGAATAGTTTCTATAATATTTATGGTAATGAAATGGCGTCTAGAGCAAGATTAACAGACGTGTGCAGTGAGAATGTATTTACATGTTTTGATGTTTTGTTGATTCACTGCCAGTGCTTGCCTTGTACCAGTCACTGAAGCGATTGTATACTACATACATATATCACATACCTATTTGTTTTCTTTTGGCAGCAATTCCAATATTATCCTCTCAGCAGCTTCCAGAATTTCGTCCTGCTCTGGTAATTCAGTATCACCCATACTCATACCTGCCGCCATTTTATAAATTAATCAAGTCATAGATAAAAGAATAACGATTCACATTACAAGCCTGCCAACACAACGAATGAGTTAACTAGACAATGCATTACGATAAATGGAAATATGACCATTTGAATTGTGAATACATAATGCAACCGCTAAGAGATATTAATAATGTAAAAAGAGATAATGGAATGTAAAAGCTACTTTGCTCTCTCACTTCTGAGCAACAACTGATATTAGTACTTGCAGTTTATCCTCCCTGCCCCTACTTGAATTCTAAAATGTATCTTTTTTGAATTTGTTCCAATTACCATAGTCTTTGTCCATATTACTTTATCACATGCCCAATAAATAGACGATGTATTGCATTTCGTTAAAAAATTTTATATCTATATTTCACTAGAATACGCATTTTTATCTGCCCAAAGAAAAGTATTTTTAGAAAACTACCTCTTCACGGGTTTGGTGTATGAACACCATAAACGAAAACAAAGGTTATGTACCGCACTTGATATTTAAACTCAGGATATTCCAAAGATGCGACACGTAGATTTGCAAGAAATTTTAAGCATTTTACTATCGTTTAAACCTACTATATTTCCTTATTCCCATTGAATCTACAAAAATCTACATGACTTTCTCTACTCTTGTACCAACCATTCTTACAAACTCTTATTGCTATATCTTCTTCGTGTTAGTTGAGATAAACATTTGTACAAATTATCTTATTGTTTATTTCCTTGTAGGTACAAGGGGAATATGGGAATACAGTAGGCTTTGAGCGATAGTCAAATCTTTTAAAGCTTTGAGATTCCATTCTCTTTGCACGGCCAACATATACAAAAATGAACAACGATGCTCCATTTCACGAAAGTTTCAAGTTTTCCTAAACTCATGCACATAACAAGGAATATCTCCAAAATGGTTCACCCAAATTGTGTATTTTAGCAAGACCTACATTTTTTGTATAGTAAGATTTTGTCTATCTCTAACGGTTTACCAGTTATGCAAAAGTTGTCCAGAGTAAATACGACTACAGGGGCTATAGTCAGAAAATTCAAAATATACATTTCATTTGTCATAGAAATATATTAAACATATGTCATTTTAATCAAAATCGTTACAGCTATTTTCAAGAAAATCAACATTTTGGAAACATTTTCCATGAAAAGGGTAGTTTAGGGTGAAGCAATTTTCTTCAAAATCTTCGTGTCGCACCCTTAGACTTTAGTTTTTAACTGACTTTTCGTTTTTGAGTTATGTTGTCCACAGGCTGACAGAGACAGACACGGACCTTTTTCTAAAAATGCTTTTTTTTTTTTTTTTTTTTTTTTTTTTTTTTTTTAAATTCAGAGGGCATCAAAGCATATATTTCCGGTGAAATCTCGACATTAAATTTTTGGGTCGAATACAATACTTCCTCTACTTTACTATACGTAGTAGAGAAAGTAAAAATGTAGACCAGTTTTGGGTAGATTATGCTTTGGATAAACGCCTGCTGTATGCAATAATAATCTTGCAATCAGGAGATAAATTCTCATAATAAGAAATCATTTGAACTAGTTTTCATAATAGTTGATAATTAGAAAATGTATTGAAATTATTATATAGTATTGTCGCCGGGCTGTGCAGCTTATAAAAGACTCAAGATCAAACCTGACTTCGATACACCGCTACGCAACACGCGAGAATAGGTGGCTTAGAACAACGGTGTTGTACGCATTTTCTGTAAGCTTTCGAAGTGCAGACACTGTTTATGCGAAGCTTCGAGGAATTTCCATCTCCAGAAAAGTCGCCGCTAATTCAGAGACTATATAAGCGAGTCGGCACGGACCGAGCAGTCAGTTGTTAATTGTGTGTTATTTATATTTAATTTTAGGTTGATTCTTATTACTTTGATACATTCTGTGTACTTAGATTTAAGTTAATTTTATATCATTGTACATTAAAAAAACATGTTAATTGTATAGTTATACGTATGTCTACATCGCAGCTCTGGAACAAGGAAGGTATTTTAAATTGAATTAAATTAGAAAATGATATAGATTCAGTAAATAGCATCATAGAGTTATCTAGAATCCGCAACTGAGTAGTAAGCGACTTTCTACATGCAAATTGACTCTTCTGAGATACGAAGTTTTGCATGTATCTAGTCACGCAAGACATAAAAGCGAATAGCTGAACAGTAATGCAATTTAGAGTACTGTTTTGGTTCAAGTTGCTTTTGTAATGTAAGTACATATACATTGCTGTGAAACAAGTGTGATATTGACAGCTGAATTTATGACGTTAGATTTTATAACCTTGCCAGTTCAGTGCTTCAGTCATTTATGAGTGCATATGAAAGTAATCGTTATTTACGATGTAAGACCGTTATAGAGCGAGCATGAAGTTAATTAAGGTATGTTATGTTACATTTCTTATGAAGTCGAACGTTGCACAATGTTTTATAGCATTTTCTGTCGTAAACTTTAAAAAATATCTGATATGTTACATTTTGCAAGATTTTCCCTATTGAATATTATTTATTTTTATAACTCTACAAATTATTCTTACGAAACGTTTTTCTGTGTTGTGCATATTAATCGAAATAAACGTTTGCAGGAATAAGTTTCATTGCACCCGTTTAGAGGAAAAACAACAGAGGAAACCGAAGCCACAATGAGATATTTAAAAGTGGTTCACCTTTAAATATCAACCTCTTTGCATGATAACGAAATCAAATGACAAAAGGCCGATGTCACAAGAAAGCTATTTAAAAGAAATTGTGCATTTTAACCCCATATTGCATGAATTATTTTGCTGCTGGCCAGTCTTCATCTAATTTCTAAATCGGTTTATATGGACCGGCCATCAATTCAAACCTCGTGAGTTCGAATCCCAGTGGTTGCAGTCAAATGTTCCAGCAGTAATGAATGGGGAGAGCCCACGTAAAATAATAGCACACGTAAATGATGACCGGATTACATTTTGTATATTTGCTATTTGTAATAAATTAATGCATCTGTGACGTAAAATAGCTACAAATATATTTGTTTTATTTTTAAAGGTCAGAATAGTATAACATTGCAAAATTGTTATTCCTATGTCTTCATATTCATACAGCTTTCAGTAGGCTTTGAACGATAGCTAGCTATCTATCTCTTTGCACGGTTAACGTATAAAAGTGAATAACGGTGTTCCATTTGACAGAAGTGTAAGTTCTCTAAAACTCACACACATAACAAGGAATATCTCCGAAATGGTTTACTCCATTAAAAAAATTATTTTGATATAAACTGTGTGTTTCATCAAGACCTACATTTTTGTATAGTGTGGTTTGGTCTATATCTAACGGTTTACCAGTTATGCAAAAGTCGTCCAGAGTAAATACGACTACAGGGGCTATAGCTAGAAAATTCAAGATATACATTTCATTTGTCATAAAAATATCTCAAACATATGACATTTTAATCAAAATCGTTAGAGCCATTTTCAAGAAAATCAAAATTTTGGAAAAATTTTCTTAGTAAAGGGTAGTTTAGGGTGGGACTATTTTCTTCAAAATCTTTGTGTCGCATCCTTAAAAGACATTAAACTTAAATATTAACTTTTGTTTTTAAAATACTTTTCGTTTTTGAGTTATGCTGTCCACAGACTGACACACACACACACACACACACACACACACACACACACACACACACACACACACACACACACACACACACACACACACACACACACACACACACACACACACACACACAGACCTTTTTCTAAAAATTTTTTTTTTGATTCAGGGGGTCTCAAAACATATACTTCTGGTGAAATCTCGACATCGAATTTTTGGGTGGAATACAATACTTCCTCTACTTAAGTAGGGAAGTAAAAATATTGTATGGTTTGACGCAAACGTTCCTCTCCGTCGAAGACGTCGCCTTTAAGACCTATAAGATCTTGTGTTTGGTGTCCGGACTAGCTCTAGCAAGAGGTGTTAATCTACAGGGTATGCGTGAGTTATGGTAGGAATGGAACGAAACGAAGAATTAACCAACATATCACTTTATTTGTAAATTTCCAGATTTGTAGAGAACTGCCGACGATATTTAAATAGAATGTAACTTTGTAACTTCAACTACAACGTTATAACACTTTAACTTTGTCACCCTTTAGCAACCGCCGAATTATGTATACGTGCTGGCTTACGTACAACTCCCAAGTTGCACGTGTACTCTCGGCTCGATTCAAGACGAGTATGTCTTGCGTTACATTTGTTTTCGCGTGAGCAACACGAAGGAAGTGATTTCCATTGGCTAACTTTAGAGCACGTCATGGTAAGATAGGAATCAGCCCGCTGAATCACTATGACTTAGTACAAACAACAATTGTAACCTTATCACTCATTTAAATCTGCCTAGGCTTCCATTCTTGAGACTTTAACATATTCAGCTTTATTACGTTTTCCCCTTAACTATTGACTAGAATCTCCTTTTGTTTCTTTCCATTATCAAATATATATTGACATTATAATTTCGGTTTCAGGTTTCATCCTCGCTATTCTATGACAGCAGTAGTCGGCGACGAGCGCCGAGGACGCGTACAGGCAAAACACAGCACTGTCGGTTCGGAGTCTTTTGGATCACCCGTTATACAGACTTAAGCCATATAACCCCCCTCGTTCTTTCTTTTTTTATATAATCTGAGATTTATCTATACATACTTTGAACCAAAGAGACGTGGTATATAGTTAATGCAAGTTGTTTGTGTGGGGGATTCCTTGGACCGCAGCCAACTGTACTAGGAAAACCAAAGACAGCAAACTTTTATATTAGATGAAGGGAGGTGCAGTTTGGAATGCACCGGATATGCCTAGCATTTTCAGACAACCGCAGCTGCTGCACTGAAAACGAAGAGAATTGCAGATGAAAGTGATGAAACCTTTGAGTATATTGCTCTCTGTTAAACCATTTAACATGTAATCTGCAAGAGGAGAAATGCCGATATTTTGATTGGTAATTGAGAACTGTGTAATGAACAATATTACATCAGTATTTTCTTCTTTTACAAACTTATAATTCAGGGAGACAGCGCAACAGTGGTCTAACCCTCCCAGATACACAATTTGTAATATTGACGCCATCTGTCAGGTTTTCATTCGAACTATCTTTCCACTCTATGGTTATTAAATTGAAGCTGCTGTTTTATCTCGTTGTTTGAGTGCAACCGTGTCTAACCATAAACAGCCAATGAGAACGCAGCAAAAAGGAAAGAATGAGCACCTCCTGGATCTTAACAATGTTAAGCTAGAACCAAAATATATAAAACCTGACCAATATATCCAAACAAACTTAAGGATATTAATTACCTTTTAAATATGTCCCACCAGTTTACCATACATTTACTATAGTTTGATTTCTGAAATTTTTACATAAAACTGTGAAGATGAGATGGATGGTTTTGTAAAATAGACATGCAAATAAAACTGTAAACATATTTCCCAAAGCTTGAGGAAATAAACATTTCATTACCTTTGAATATATCCCAACCATTTAATAACACCATGAGTTTCAAAAAATATTCTTGCTTATGTGTGTAAAAATGAGATTGATACTGCAAAATAATGTTCTATGTTTTGATATACCTGAATGTTGAGCATTATGAATCAATTACGTTTAATGCCCTTAATATATCCTACCATTAAACAATAGTCACTTTAAAGCTATTAAAATTGTATGGATAAAACATGTTTTGCCCGCCTCGATAGCGTGATGGTTAGCATGTCTGCCTCACGTTCAAGAGATCGCGAGTTCGAATCTCGCTTAGGGTAAGTTATCCGGGTAAGGTTTTTTTCCGAGGTTTTCCCTACCCTGAGAAGACGAATGTCGGGTAACTTAAAGCTCCATGGACCTCGGGCTCATTTGAGCATCATTTCACCCATTTCATTTCATTCATTCGTCCGATATGACACAATGTTGGAGGACGTTAATTTAAAAAAAAAAAAGGTTTAATTTTATTAAAAAAGGTACATACATATTTACTGCAATATTATTTCTTGCATGGTAAGACAGAAGAAAAAGTGTCAGTGCAACAATGGTTCAACACAGAAAAAAATTCGTAGCACACCACATCTGTTCTTATCAAAAATATGTTATCACTGATCAGTGCCTTGGTGTTTAACAAGTTGAAGTATCAGTGCACAATGTGATTCAAATGAGCTTTTCCCTATCCTAAAAGAACCAGGTGTGTTTGACTTTAAACCAGTTTTTCTCCATTTTTAAAAAAATCTGATGTGTTGCACTCACAGGACTTTCTCTACTCTTGTACTAACCATTCTTACAAACTCTTATTACTATATCTTCTTCGTGTTAGTTGAGATAAACATTTGTACAAATTATCTTATTGCTTATTTCCTTGTAGGTACAAGGGGAATATTGGAATACAGTAGGCTTTGAGTGATAGTCAAATCTTTTAAAGCTTTGAGGTACCGTTCTCTTTGCTACTTAACATATAAAAAATGAACAACGATGATCCATTTCACGAAAGTTTTAAGTTTTAAGAAACTCACACACACATAACAAGGAATATCTCCGAAATGGTTCACACTACAAGAAAATGTATTCAGACATAAATTCTGTATTTTAGCAAGATCTACATTTTTTGTATAGTATGATTTGCTCTATCTCTAACGGTTTACCAGTTATGCAAAAGTCGTCTAGAGTAAATACGACTACAGGGGCTACAGCCAGAAAATTCAAGATATACATTTCATTTGTCATAAAAATATCTCAAACATATGACATTTTAATCAAAATCGTTAGAGCCATTTTCAAGAAAATAAAAATTTTCGAAAAATTTTCCATGTAAAGGTTAGTTTAGAGTGGGGCTATTTTCTTCAAAATCCTCGTGACGTGAAAGACATTAAACTTGAATACCAACTTTGGTTTTTAACCGACTTTTCGTTTTTGAGCTATGCTGTCCACAGACTGACAGGCATACACACGGACCTTTTTCTAAAAATGCTTTTTTTTTTTATTCAGGGGGTCTCAAAACATATTTCCGTTGGAATCTCGACATCGAATTTTTGAGTGGAATACAATACTTCCTTCTAGTTACCAGTAGAGAAAGTAAAATTGAATTGATGCAAACCGAAATTAGTTTTTTAAATTAACAGTGGTTATGTGAATTGTATTTAAACTTGGATTTTGGTCTGGTTTTTTATTCTTGAGGTATGGCTACATATGCATCTTAAACTAGGTAGGTATATTGATTACTGCAAAAGCCAGGCACGTATTGGATGGCGGTTTTGAGGAGCCAGTATCGCTTAAGACGGAAGTTCCATTCGAGATGTTTAAGTCCATTAATTTCCTAAGCACATGTAAAACCCAACACCTCTTTACTGTCTTCGGGGCGTGAATACAAGAGACCTAATAAATAGCACAGAGAACGGATTTAGAAACCAGGATGAGGAGAGGGCGCCGCTGGGGCGCCAGACTTGGGTCACGTGATCAACATTGTTGCTATTATAAAAAGTCAACAATACATCCCGTTGTCCACCACACCTTGAACATGTTCGTGCAGTGGCGTGCGGTCACGTACCCACTTCTTTGGAAAAGCATGACATCATTACCATACCGTCGCTTACCGACCCAACAGAGACTTTATGACAACAATGGAAAGACATGATAGGAATTATGGTGTTTCGGTGTTGTCGTGAATGAAGTATCATATTGGCATTTTATAACATAGGTTCAGACCGCCTCTGTAAAATCCGAGTTGTGTCTGAACACGAAATGTCCACCAAATACCAAACCTGGCAGATAGATACATTCAGCATATACTAAAGGTGCGACTTAATGGTTTTCAAGAAATGCCCCCTCTTCAAACTAACGTTTACATAGAAGATTTTTCAAAATTTTAGATTTTCTTAACAATGACTAACGATTTTCATTAAAATAATACGCATTTAAGATATTTACATAGTAAATAAAAATATATTTACTTCCCATGCATATGACTTTCCTGGAAATATTCTTTGCATTCTTACTCATTTGGAAGAATGTTTATATAACTCGTAAACCATAAGGGTAAACAAAAGCTATTGCATAAAAAATGTCTACATGTTTATAACAGGCAATTTTTTGTATTATTATTATTATTATTATTATTATTATTATTATTATTATTATTATTATTATTATTATTATTATTATTATTATTATTATTATTATTATTATTATTATTATTATTATTATTATTATTATTATTATTATTATTATTATTATTATTATTATTATTTTGATTTGTCCCGTTAGCGTTAGATACTACAAGACACAAGGATGCAATTGTAAAGTTCAACTTTCGCGCCCGCAGGTGTTCGGAGGTAGTAAAAACCGTCGCAGATAACATATTTGAAGGAGTAGGTATAAGGGTAATTTGAATATGGTCGAAGTATACCTGCTAATCTTAAAATGTTTTGAGACAAGAGTGTTAAATTATCTCCTACAAATATTCTAAAGAACTGACTTTTTTAATCAGCTTAGTTTAAGGTTAACCTGACTAAAAATATTTTGTATTTCAGGTGTGCGCCGCGTTTCTTCAGGATACGAAGAAAAACATACACAACTGTGCAGGTATTGGGTTTTTGTCTTGCGTGGTGCGTACTGCTTAGGTAATTAGGAACTACAATGCATTTTGGAAAATATAATCCACATTTGATTTATTATTTTTTTAATCTTTATGATATATTTATTTACATTTTTATTTACATAAGGTTTAACAAACTCATTTATAAATATGTATCAGTCTTTGAAGTAACGTCAAATAATTATCTAATACTACTCTCCTCATATTTAAGTATCTATAATACTGCTTTAAATATTTGTTTTTTCCATAAGCTTCCAAACAATTTTTAAAATTTAATTCATAAACACTTAATATTCTTTGAAAACGCAACCAATATAATAAATCACTTATTATTCTTTTTCATTTGCCTAAAATATTGATCCAACCTAATTATATAAGCGTTTTCTTTGTACAGTAATAGAAGAAATGATTGAGCGCATTAGGAGAGCAGAATATTTTTAAGTTCCTCACCGTATAGCAGCGCGGTTTACACAAGTCGATATTCCAACATGCAGCTTACTTTATTTATGCCAAATTTATTAATTATAATTCTGATAGCGATCCTTTAATAGACCTCCTTAAGTTCAATTTTCATTAAAGGACAGGTGTTCCACCAATCAGGTAATTCCCATGGAAAGCGCAATATCGATTAATTCTCGAAACGCAACTAGTGCGAGTATAGAAAACGCTGTCTACTGACAGTGAGATGAAACTTACGCAAATTAACCTCAATACAGCACCAACTTCCAAGAATATTGCACTAAGCACAGTCCTGCAAATTAATTTCACTAATTGTACAATAAATAACTTATACATGAAATAAAGTTTCGTATGAAAACCAATATATTCAATTTGCCTTCTATTTTTCAATGTTACGCAACAATCCAAGGTTGGAAACTTCCTAATGCACTCAACCATTTCTTCCATGGCTGTATGTTTCTTCATTATTGTTCCAAAAATTATACTTAACTTCCATTTTTATTTACGTAAGAGTTAACAGTGATTTATAAATATAAGTCTTACAAAATCTAGACATTATTGCTTTCGTATCAAATGTTTCTGTAAACTTATAACAAAAATGTGTCTTTCATCAGTTTCTTCATCGTTGTTGTGACAGACGAGCTCATTGGTTCGGAATCTGTGTGTACAATTCTGAACAAGAACGGCTGAATATCAGGAAATGAAGTGTCAAATATTAAATCTACTTCAGATTTATTTGGCATTGTTGGAAGGTATTGAGGCCTATTCATGATGTCAGCGATGAGAAGAATTTTCTCTGTCAATATATCTCCCACTTTCTCTCTATATTTCAGCCGTTCATGCTCCATATGCACTTTGACGGGCTGTAATCTTAAAGTCCATATTTCCCAAGGTACACATTCCGGTTGAAAAGGCCATCGAGTCCTTTTCTTCTGGAAGAATTCAAGTGAAATTTGGCCTTCTTCTGGAACACCATTTCGATGTAATCCTTGTGAAAACTTTGAGATCTCTCTTTTGAGCATGTGATCTAGTTTGGGTGAAGAACAGCAAATATAAGTGAAATCTATGAAGTTGCAGTCAACGTCCTCATATCCTAAGGTACCCACAGAGTAGTTGCCTCCTGGTTCATAGCAAAACTTGCCAAACGAACGATGAAACAAGATTGTGTGAAAAATGCTGGCCACCGCTTCATCAATCTGGTAGATATCTACAGCGAATTCAAATTTGTGTACTCTCGCATTCATTTTTTAGTTTTTCTTGAAGCTAAAGTCTGTGAGTGTTCTGCTACCTTGCAAATGATACCTATGCGAAAGCCAGAGTACATAATGATTCAATTTACAAGAAATCTGAAGCATATCTTTGTCTCCAAATGTATATTTTGGTTACTGTAGCATCTGACCCTTCATTTCTACTGATTGAGTGATGTCTTCAAATCTGAAATATAATAAAAACAACAATAGTAATAAAAATAGCCGTGTGTATACAGGATGTTAAAAAGTATCCGATATTGCAACAGGAGCTGCGATTGAGCAAACATAGAATCACTTTTCCTATAAACATATCGCTGGTTTGTAATGACAAGCTTCTGCGAAATCAGACTGTCCCAAAATTAGACCGACAAACTTTGGGAGCTGACAGACAACATTATTTTAAACACTTTTTGTTAAGGAAAGTTTTTTGCTGCGGTGCTTTGTTTAAGCGCTAGACGAGTTAATGTCATAGATTACTGACACTCACCCAGTTTAAGTATCTACGGCAAAATCAACAATGCAAATTAGTATTGCATTTATCTTAGTAAGGCGCACAATCTTAGCCCAAGAATCAACCATAGAACACATAAACAAAACACAAACATCTCATTGTTAGTCACAGCTTTACTATTCAAAATTAGACCGACAAACTTTTAAACCACATAAATGGCTGGTGTCTGTGCGAGAGTACGACAGAATAGAACACGTCGATACACTCTTTGTGTTAATCGCAATGGGCGTGCGTTCCAATATTTACTCCTGCTTTCTGACATTACTTTTCCGTTTGCTCTGCTTTGGAATTTTCTTCCTTTACTTCTTTGGAGGTTAATTTCTTCCTAACTCAATTGAGTTAGTTTATATCTAATATAACCTCAGTTGTTACACATCGAAACATTGATATAATAATAAAAGACTGCATATAGTGTGCTGTTACTCCAGAAAGGTTAATCGTGCAGATATAATTCTCATTTAAAACAGATCAATAGTGCAATTAGAACTTTGTAATTTTTCAATCTCTCTTATGAACCACTAGGTGGCATTCGTAACGATATGTGTTACAGATTGAATTATTTCAGTATTAAAGTACACCTTAACTCAATTTTTTTTCAATTTTGTCACTTAGAACCTTGTCATTCCAAAGCAATGATATGTCCGAAAACTACCTGTTGAGATATGAGCCATTTTACTTGTGTTGATCATTTACACCAGACAGTGGACTCCATCCACCAGATATATTTGTTCAGAGATGTTCAGTAGCATTGCCGCATTTCGATCCATTGTATTTTTGACTGTGGACATTTAAAGGGACTGGTGTATGTCAAACACCTCCACAATATGCATACAAGAGCGTGTGACCAATGCATGTGCCCAAATCCAAATCCAAATTTTCAAAACATTTTCCATGCAAAGAGTAGTTTTCGTCAAAATTTTCGTGTCGCATCCTTGAAGCATATTAAACTTAAATACCAACTTTGGTTTTTAACCGACTTTTTGTTTTTGAGTTATGCTGTTCACAGACAGACACACAGGGGGAGGGGGGAGGAGATTCAGGAGTCTCAAAACGTATATTTTCGGTGAAATCTCGACGTCGAATTTTTGGGTGGAATACAATACTTCCCCTAGTAGTAGTAGAAAAAGTAAACATGTAAAAGATTGGTTTGATTAGGACATTATCAGAACCTAAAAGGATAAAATGCTCCTAAAAGTAAGTGAAACCTGGTTGGCGAACTGAATTTGGGCAAGGAAGTGCAGGGTCTTCGCTACCGCTAAAAGGAAGGAAGGAAGGGTTAACCCCAGGCCGAGGGGCTAGTCTTCACGAGCGTGGAACACGGAATGGTTCCGCGCAGTTGGATAGACGAATGCATGGTACCCACATGGGGCATCTCCTCTGCAACCGTTTGTGACAAGTGTTCCCTAGAATGCACTTGTTGGATGAAGTCCATTGTCTGGTGTAAATGCTCAACACAAGTAAAATGGCTCATATCCCAACAGGTACTTGTTTTTGGACGTATGTTTATAGGAACATCTATTCAAGTTTTCACCAATCCCAACTCCTGTTGCACTATCGGATACTTTGTTCTAAACACCGGGTACATTACAAAATATACTAGTACAAATTATTATTTATTTAAGCCAACAAACTTACTGTTGGTGTTTTTAAACACACAAGCCGTGTGTGGGCAATGTTTGAGACGTAGAACTGGAACCGAAAAATTCAGTGCCACAGCTAGGATTTGAACCACAGACCCTCCGCTTACCAGGTGGGTGCTCTAACCATTGAGCTATTGTGACAAACTGTGACATTGAATTCTCCAACCAATTCGTATTCCTCCCGGTAAACCACAAAGGCAGTCTCACATCAGAGACAATTACCCCAATGGTGACTTACTATTGCAAATACTTTATGTCCCAGGATTAAATAACCTTCAGATGGTAGTACAAACTGAATCCCTTCCTTCAATGAAGCGCACCTGTCAAATTTGGTGAAAAATATTAATATTTCTCTGTTTATTTTCCGTGTATTTTATTAGATTTTAACTTGTACTTTCATGCTATGCAATTAGTGTTTTAACCCCAACAATGTTAAAGCCACAAATGACTAATTACTCCTGTGGATTTACCATTTAGACGAAGACTCCGTTTTTCTCAGTTCCTCTTTTATACAATTTGTAACTGATCAAAATGCTTCTTGCACAACAATTTATACCGTATTAGCTTACAACTTTCAGAACTGCTTCATGAATTGCGGATTCAAAAAGCTGATGTGCACTAGCTGAAAATAATGATGTGCAACAACTCACATTGGAAAATTGACAAATTCAATAACATAACAATAAAGCTTTTTCTCTTAAACTTGGGCCCAAATGACCTAGCTGTCGACGGGCCCTTAAACTCCACTCACTCACTCACTCACTCACCCACTCACTCACTCACTCACTCACTCACTCACTCACTCACTCTCTTAAACCAATTAAAATTAAGAAACGCCTGAATAACAATTTCTTTATGTTTGTATGCTAAGCTCAAATTAAAAATTCGAGAGTATTTGAGAGCAAGGAGCATTTCATATTACGAAATAAAAAATGATTGATTATTAATAAAATATTAATATCCTAAAATGGTCTGATATAAGTAACCCTGCAGCACTACAGTCCTTTTCTGGCCAAGACCTATCGCCCGGCCGCTGCGTTCCCCACCTCTGCGCACTATACCGGGTGGAAGGTACTTCTTCGGCCATAAGTTAACCAGGGATTCTCGTGGTGAATGTAACAGATATGTCCAATACAATTATTGTCGACTTGGCGCCGTGGCCGAGCGGTTAGACCGTTCGCCTACCACCTAGGCGGCCCAGGTTCGATCCCAGGGAAAATTGGTGGCGGACACAGCGGCGTCAGGGCGGGTTTTTCTCCAGGTTCTCCGGTTTCCCCCGCCACTCATTGCACCAATTGCTCCATTACCACCTTTCCAGTCATCAATTTCTCCTGAATTTCATATCACCCTCTTCCTCACTCTCATACCTGGTTCTAGGCTAACCACCCGCTTCCAGGTCTTCACTCTGTCTGGTCCATAGATTCCTATGCTGCCCGACAGGCACGGTCCTGTGAGTCTTAGAGGGTGTAGTCCTACATAAGGAGAGGGTAATCAGATAAAGAAGAGGAAGAAGCTTTTACATTATATTTGCTGTACTTAGATTATAATTGAAATCCTCATTGATGATTTAAAGTCTGAAATGAGTAAAATATAGTTAGTATATTTTAGAAATGTGACACCTAGAGCGTTGACAAGCGCTCACATTCTGTCTTTCCTATTCCGCACTCCAGAGGACAGAGAATGATGCTAATTCAAGAAAATGTTGCTAGACAAATCTGCATCTGAGAAGGCAACGCCCAGATCATTGAATCCCAGAGACAATCTCATTTGTATTGCTTTTTTATCTGATCTCCTGTTTCGCCTTGAGTTGCTTGTAGCTTATGTTAGACTGCTGAATATTCAAACTTGTCACAAAATTACAATCTTTAGACAGATATACTCAAACACAACAGGTTTCTGTTTGTGCTGAACGAAAGCATTAATCGTAGATCGTGTACAGGTTACATTTACTTCAAATGTAGCCATTTTCATGCAGAATTCTAAAGAGAGATGCAGAAATAAGAAGCTGAGGAATAATTTTTCCCTCAATGACTATTTGTGGGTGAACAAGATTAAACAGAATTAATCTTTGAGCAATGTGTGTTATGAGAAATTATCATGAAGACAGAATGTACTTTAGACGAACTGTATCCATTGGCTGAACTAATGCACTCACTGTATATCAGGCCCGCCTCGATAGCGAGATGGTTAGCGTGCCTGCCTCACGTTCAAGAGGTCGCGAGTTCGAATCTTACTTACGGTAAGTTATCCGGATAAGGTTTTTTCCGAGGTTTTCCCTTATCCAGAGAAGACGAATATCGGGTAATTTAAAGCTCCATGGACCTCGGGCTCATTTGAGCATCATTTCACCCATTTCATTCATTCAACGTCCGAAATGACACAATGTTGGACGTTAATTAAAAAAAAAAAGCTATATTAGTAATGAACTTATGTACTCACTTTCATTGGTGCCGTCCCCTTAGCTCTGGGAGGCATGCTACTGGCCTTCAGAGGTGGAGTATGTAAGCAAGGAGGAGGTGTGTGTATTTGTTTACCTCGTGGCGTGCACAGTTCTATATTATTCACATATGAATATAGGACCTTGAGCAATTATTCTTCAAGTGGCATTACCCACAATTCTTCCATGATGAACCTCCGCAATTTTCAGTAATTTAAGGGATTATAATTTTAAGAGCTAGTCATTATGTGATGACTTTGACATTCCACTCTCTTTGCATTGCCAGAGCATAAAAACGACTCTTTATTCCAGAAAAGTTTTAGTATTTAAAAATTCCAACTTTGTTTCTTTCTTTACCTGATTCCCCTCCCCTTATGTAGGACTTACAAGCCAGTGCTTAGGGTCAGACGCCTGTCGGGGAACACAGGAACCTATGGACCGGACAGAGTGAAGACATGGAAGCGGGTGGTCAGCCAAGTACCAGGTATGATAATGAGAAAGAGAATGATATGAAATGCAGGCGAAATCGATGAAGGGAAAGGTGATAATGGAGCAATTGGTGGAATGAGTGGCGGAGGAAACCGGATAACCCGGAGCAAAACCGCCCTGGCGCAGTTTGGTGCATCACTGCGTGTCTCTGGGATCGAACCCGGACCGCCTAGATGATAGGCGAACGCTCTAACCGCTCGGCCACGGCGCCGCCAAAACAACTAATAACAAATATTTAGGAAATGGTTTTCTCCACAAAAAAGGCTTATTTGACATAAATATTGTGTTTTAAGAGTTCTACAACTTTTGTTCAGTAAAATGTCTATCCAATACCGTTTACTAGTTACACAAAAGTGATCCACAATGAAGAGCACTACACAGGTTATTCCCAGAAAATTGAAGATTTACATTTCATTTATCATGAAAATATCCTAAGCATATATTCTCTTAATACTTATAAACTAAGAGGCATTTTTGAGAACATCAAAATTATCGAAACTTTGTCCATGTGAAATGCAGTTTGAGGAGGAGGTATTTTCTTTAAATTTTTAGTTTCGCATCATTGGAAACTGATGAACCTAATTGACAAGTTTGGTGTTTAATCTTAATATACCAAAAATGTATATCTCATTAAAATACACAATTTATGTACAAATGAATTTTTTGTGGCGTGAACCATTTCGGAATATTTCTTATTAATCGTGTGGGTTTTGTCAAATGGAACATTATTATTCATTGTTATATGTTAAGCGTGCAAAGAGAACGAAATCTCAAGGCTTTAAAATATTTGACTATCGCACAAAGCCTACTGTATTCTAACATTGCCCTTGTACCTACAAGGAAATAAGCAATAAGATCATTTGTACAAATGTTTATCTCAACTAACACGAAGAAGATATAGGGATAAGAGTTTGTAAGAATGGTTACCTAGTACAAGAGTAGAGAAAGTCATGTGAGTGCAACACATCAGATTTTTCAAATGTTTACTTGTTCTAGTTCGATATCTAGCGATGTTCCATTTCACGAAAGTTTTGTTTTCCGAAACTCACACACATAACGAGGAATATCTCCGAAATGGTTCACCCTACAAGAAAATTTATTCAGACTCAAATTGTGTATTTTAGCAAGATCTACATTTTTGTATAGTGTGGTTTGGTCCATGTCTAACGGTTTACCAGTTATGCAAAATTCGTCCAGAGTAAATATGACTACAGGGGCATAAAAATATCTCAAACATATGACATTTTAATCAAAATCGTTAGAGCTATTTTTAAGAAAATCAAAATTTTCGAAAAACTTTTCCATGTAAAGGGTAGTTTAGGGTGGGGCTATTTTCTTCAAAATCTTCGTGTCGCATCCTTGAAAGAAATTAAACTTAAATACCAACTTTGGTTTTTAACCGACGTTTGGTTTTTGAGTTATGCTGTCCACAGACTGACAGACACACACACGGACCTTTTTCTAAAAATGCTTTATTTTGTATCCATGGGGCCTCAAAACATATATTTCCGGTAAAATCTCAACATCGAATTTTTGGGTGGAATACAATACTTCCTCTACTTTCTACACGTAGTGGAGAAAGTAAAAAGTGGGTCCCAGTGCCACGAGTTGAGTTGTGGAACTAGAATGCATTAACTGTGCGACTCCCACACACAGGGCAGGGAGACCTACAAAGGCAGGTAGAAAGATGGTAAGATAAAGGCAGTGAGTGGCCGGCCGGCTTCAGACAAGTCTGTCTCATCACCGCGGCGGCGACGACGGTGGCGCCTCGCCGGGGGTGGCGGCTGACTCAACTCCACCATGACAAACAGCCAGAAAATGTGCAATGGGAGAAGGAGGAGGCTTCTGTAAACGCACAAAAACAAATCAATAAAAGTCATTCCTGCCAAGTTAGTGGCACCAGATAAACAACATGACATCAAAGCACAATGTCCACTTCACGAGCTAAAACAAAACTTCTTTACACTCGCCTTGCATATCTTTATTAAGAAGCAAGACTCTAGGCAATAAAAACACCGAGAACAGTATGTAAAGGCACTGTTGAACAACTACAAATACTAATGACTGTACCAATAAATATCAAATAAACTGTCAAATCACGAGCAATACCTGGTATTTCAGCTAGTTGTCTGACAGAGGGCACAAATACCAGCTTTCTTCTGATTGCTTTATCCCTTTACTTTGTGTACTATATGCTTACAATTACGTAGAAAAAGTATTGAATCTCTCTGGATAATTCGATATCACGATTTTAGGAAATGAATCTTTTGGGCCGTAACCCCTGCCCCCCCCCCCCAGAAAAAGCATTTTTAGAACAAGGCCGTGTGTGTGCATGTGTGTGTGTGTGTGTTTGTGCGCGTGAAGAACAATTAAAAAACGAATAGCGGGAAGATTGCGCCATTTGCTGGCATTATGCCATTATTTTCCTATAAGGGAAAACGTCGTAAAATGGGTGAATGGGTTGTAACAGGTTCTACATCTGACATGGACTCCAAACACTCTCCTACGATAATTTCACCATTCTCTTTTGTTTTTATGACGTTAAATACACATTTTTGGAGTATAACGGACAAACTCAACAACTCAGCACTTCTGATGGGGCTAGTACTCCCGCATTACCGTTTTAATCAATATTTATCTCATACGTTGCGATGTCAACAAATCGCACCATTTTCCTCCACTGCCAACCCAAGCTCTGGATCTGGAACCTGCTAGAATGGCTGTTTTGTACTACTGCTTCTTCTGTCAGTTTGCTTCTAGTTACACCAAAGCACGCGAGTGAAGCGAGCCGATGATTGCCTATTTATATACAGCTCAGTTTCTGATTCATGGGAGGTTAGGTTAGGTTAGGTTTAGGCTTACGCTAATTAGCAACCAGTAACTACACCAGGGCACGAGCGCGAAGCTAGAGTGCGTTTGCTTGACAGTTATTATCATTTAATACTTGTATTGCAGCTAAATAGCCATATAAGAACACAATTAACCTCATATTATTGCTTTTCATAGTTTCTAATTGATAGTTCTCTTTTGCTAAATGGTAGCGTTCACAAATCTGTCCACACAATTTACATTCCGATGTTTCACGAAAGGCTGAGTTGATATAAATCATATAGTGGAAGCCATACACTGCTATTCTTGTTAGCGTGTGTCTCATTTTCTAAGTTGGCTGCTGTCCACTTCCGGTCTACCATGACCCTCATAGAACTCTAGTGGTATTTCTTTTCTTCTTTGCAGTGATTGTAGTAGTTTCTCTGAGGCTCCTGTGCTCCTTAGGAGGAAGAAAATCCTGATGTACTCCACTAGGAATATTTCTCTTGCGGGGATGTAGACGAGTCTGTATATGGTTGTTTTTGATACTTTTATCGCTCTTTCAATATATAGCGCTTTCACTCTTTCTCTAGTCCCTCCGAGCTTAAAGTGGGTACGCACATAAACATTGCGATTGTATCACTCCGCCAACAACATCTGACTGTATTCGCAACCATCAAATCTTTCACAGTGTGAGGTTAGAACTGCACTCGGCTCATATTTATTAAATAAACATTAACTAACTAAAGAAATTGGTTAAGAAAAGTTATGAAATGTAATTTTGTGAGTAAAAACTTACGCTAACTTCAGTCGTCAAATTGAGGCGTGGCACCCTCAGATAGCTCCCTAACATAGCTTCCCCATCAAATATCACATTGTCTTTCTTTTTGTAAACTTAAAACCTAATGTCTTTCAACGAAGTACAGAACGTGGTTTACCTAAAATTTGGAAGATCTGGTTCGCTGTTCATTATCTATTATATGAGACCCGTTGTTTAAAAAGAAACTATGCATTTTAAAACGAACAACATTTAACAGTCATCCACTTTGCCTAAAACACTAAATAGTCCTTCCCTTTTCTTTTTAGGGACTTTTACAGTTCCTGTTTGTTTCATTTTCGTTCTCACATTTGACACAGCGTACACAGTTGCTTCAGACGCAAATTTGGTTACGTCTTTCACAACCAGAGTGTCATAACGTTGAAAGATAAAGTTAAACACATATAATACAATAGTCTTTTCACCATTTCTTAGAGGATTTCCGCTTTTATGTTTCCTTAACTACTCTGAGAAACTGAACACTCCGGCACACTAACTGCACGTGCATTGCTATCTCTTCATTGCAGTAACAACGCAATCGGAGAATTACCGAGTACCACGTGATAATAAATGGAAGTAAAATATTTATGCTCATGTTTAAATGTTTTGTAAGTTGTACGGTATTTATTCACTCCGTTCATTACTTGAAAGTATTAAATAAGCAATAATATACGCAATGTAGTAAGGAACTATTTTCAATCGCGCTTCACCATTTTCCTCGCGCTGGAAGTTGTGCTGCGGAGTAATGTTGACATTTGTACCCACTTTAAGGCCGGATAGGGTATAGCACGGCTAGGTTCTTCTCACTCAGGTGTGGCCATATTGTTTATATTCACTTAGGTTTCTGATTCGATCCATTTTTCTTTTATTTAGCATTTCTTTCATCCAATGGCAAATACTCCTCCCTTCCCATTAAGTGGATCGCTAGTAAATCGCGTCTTTTTGCATGCTTAGGTTGGCAACGCTCATTACACATCGAATGTGGTAGCATTTCCGTCTGACGGACTCGAAAATTCGGCCATTTGTATTTCTGTTCCAAGTACGGAAGAAACGCTAAATTGTTAAAAGTTCCGTATCGAGTATGGTTACCCAATATGGCGACGAGAAAGACTTACGTAAGGGTTCCAGGGTATGTACATAATCATCCTGAGTTAATAAGGAGTTGGCGATAATTGGGTTTTAGCTGACGTGCAACTGCTACGCTCCTCTGCTTACAAAATACCCCTCGGGTACACTTTGCGCTTAGGGTCCTGAAAATCCCGGTTGCCCTTTGCGGCTTAAGGCCCTCAGTACACCTGTATTTCCCTATAGTTGTGGTTAATGGCATATTCCTTGTGCAACAAAGGAATGATTCCGGGACCTACTCCATAACCTAGGAATTAGGTACTTACCTCTCATGTGTATTTAACACTGGTCTACACAATGAACAATGCATGTAAACAAAACTATAGTAAGCCTAACCTATACTCAGAAACGGCAGGGTACGAACAAACAACAAAACTTCAAGACATCTAAACCAAATTCCAACTAAATGTTTGCTTTAACTCAATGGTGCACTATTAAACACGGTTATGGAGGGAAGAATATCCACGCAGACTTACCAGTATTGGCTTCTTCTATGCACACACAAATATACATATGTCCAATCAATAACAACAGAACGCTTACTAAGGCAAAAGTAAACTCGGATGGAGATGCATATACTTGGCTGATATTTCTGACGTATTGCAGTCACATGAATTTCTCTACTCACTGCTCTATAAATTAGTCTTGAATAGCTTGTTGTTGTATGTATTTCTTGCAAAATAAAACTTCGTAAAGAAAAAATTAATTCTCTATGTAAACAACATCTAAATTATTGGACAAAGCCTTCTTAACCACTCTTTTGTTAATAAACGTTGCAATAGATTCTTTACTTGAAGTAGCACATGTCTTGGTTTCTAGGTTATTAATTGTTTATGTAGCCGAATTGAATCTTTCGCCTTTTGATAGTTATTATCAAGCAGTAAAATGTTATAAAATTAGTGATATTGCTATTGAAGACGCTGCGGATTTAGCATGTGCATCACTTTTACCAGCGAAGTTAAAACAAAGATATGTTGAAGCTTACAACGCTTTCCGAAAGTGTGGCTTTGATAAAAACGTTAATATTATGCCAGCGCGACAGTTTTATTGACATGTTTTTCTAAGGATTCATTAATAACTTACTTTGGTTGGTTTTAAATTAAATTATTTTGTTGTTTAACGACGCTGTCAATTGTCAGGATCATATCAGCGTCGCTGGTGTACCGGAATTTCGTCCTGCAAGAGTTCTTTTACATGCCAGTAAATCTGTCATAGAGCTATCGTTTTTAAGCACACTTAAAAACCATCGGTCTGCACCGGATTTGAATCCACGACGTTGGGATCAGTAGGCCAGCATCTAATCAACTGAGCCAGTCAGACTCACTTTCAGGTTAGTATTCTATTGGGTGTGACGTAATTTCCCATTGGTTGCGTAAGTACATCATTTCCTACTGGTACCGTAAGTATTAAACACCAGTTTTAGCCTTGTTACCATGGTAATTGATACATGAATTGTAAATTGAGCTTACACTACCACATATGCGCTCGTGATCATTAACTTACATATCAAGTATTGCAAACATACTATTGTTGCTTAATAACTACGAACTAAAGCATCACTGACCATTATAGCATGTGGGATTTGTGGTGGACGAAGCGGCGCTGGAGCGGGTTTCCTCCGGATTTTCCGGTTTCCCCCGCCATCTCATTCCACCGGGGCTCCATCCTCATTCCATGTATCATCACTGTCACCGCCTGCGGTGCCGTAGTAGTAAAAGTGGGCGTTAAACACTACAGAAAAAGACATAGACACAGATACATACGCACCTTTCTCCAAAAATGTTCCTTTTGTGATTCCAGGGGATCTCAAAACATGTTTTCCAGTGAAATCTAAACATCGCATTTGTGCAATACTTTCCATAGAAACAGTTGAAGTGATATCTGCGATAAAATGGGCTATTAGACGAATAGTTGGAAGTCAGGCTTTGCCATAGCAGCACTTAGGTTTTCTGCCTGGAGAATTGCACCAAGAGATAATGAACAATTAAGTGCTCTGCTGTCATGCAGCATGTGGGCGAGAAAAGATGTCAATTACGTACTTCCCTTGTGTTGGTGACCTATGTAAGCACCGAGCATTATCAAATTAAACTTGCGATTCCAAAATGACTGTTTTCACTCGTAAATGCCACGTTTAAGAAAACTGAAGAAAGGGACAGTGAAAACCCTTTTTACTTTCTCTATCATATTCAAAGTAGGTAGACAAGGTATTCCATTTCACCCAAAAATTCGAGAATAGATTTCACTGCAAATATATATTTTGAGGCCCCTTGAATAAAAAAAAAAAAATCATTTTTAGAAAAAGGATGCGTGCGCGCGCTCGTGTGTGTGTCATGCTGCGGACAGCATAACTCAAAAACAAAAAGTCGGTAAAATACCAAAGTTGGTATTTAAAGTCTTTCCGACACGAAGATTTTCAACAAAATAGCCCCACCCTAAACTACCCTTTACCTGGAAAATGTTGATTTTCTTAAAAATGGCTCTAACGATTTTGATTAAAATGTCATATGTTTAAGATATTTTTATGACAAATGAAATGTATATTTTGAATTTTCTGGCTATATACCCTGTAGTCGTATTTACTCTGGATGACTTTTGAATAACTAGTAAACCGTTAGAGATAGACCAAATCTTACTATACAAAAATGTAGATCTTGCTAAAATACACAATCTATGTCCAAATAACTTTTTTGTAGAGCGGACTATATCGGAGATATTCCTTGCTATTTGTGAGTTTTGGAGAACTCATACATCTGTCAAATGAAACATCGTTATTCATTTTTTATGTTAACCGTGCAAAGAGAACGCAATTTGAAACCTTTAAAGCATTTGACTATCGCACAAAGCCTACGGTGTTTCCATATTCCCCTTGTACCTACAAGGAAATAAGCAATAAGATAATTTCTGCAAATGTTTATCTGTACTAACATAAAGAAATAGGAATAAGAGTTTGTACAACACATGTGAGTGCAACACTTCAGATTTTTTTCGGTCATATGACATTTTTACGTCATAATATCTTGGCCCTACTGATAAGGTGATCTGACCAAAAATTTAACTCACATACGAATGTATGTTATGAAATTACAATAAAATTAAAAGAGAGAGAAGGAAAGAGAGAGAGAGAAAAGGAAAGGAAGAAAGAGAAAGAGGAACGCAGAAAGAGCGAGAGAGAAAGAGGAGAGAGAAAGAGAGGAGAGCGAAAGAGAGGAGAGAGAAAGAGAGGGGGGAGAGAAAGAGAGGAGAGAGAAAGAGAGGAGGGGGAAAGAGAGGAGAGGGAAAGAGAGGAGGGAGAAAGAGAGGAGGGAGAAAGAGAGGAGGGAGAAAGAGAGGAGGGAGAAAGAGAGGAGAGAGAAAGAGAGGAGAGAGAAAGAGAGGAGAGAGAAAGAGAGGAGAGGGAAAGAGAGGAGAGAGAAAGAGAGGAGAGAGAAAGAGAGGAGAGAGAAAGAGAGGAGGGGGAAAGAGAGGAGAGGGAAAGAGAGGAGGGAGAAAGAGAGGAGGGAGAAAGAGAGGAGAGAGAAAGAGAGGAGAGAGAAAGAGAGGAGAGAGAAAGAGAGGAGAGAGAAAGAGAGGAGAGAGAAAGAGAGGAGAGAGAAAGAGAGGAGAGAGAAAGAGAGGAGAGAGAAAGAGAGGAGAGAGAAAGAGAGGAGAGAGAAAGAGAGGAGAGAGAAAGAGAGGAGAGAGAAAGAGAGGAGAGAGAAAGAGGAGAGAGAAAGAGAGAGCGAAAGAGAGGAGGAAGAGAAAGATCGAGAGCGAGAGAAAGAAGAAAAGAAAAAACCACATCATAACATTTAAATCTTGGGCTCCAATTTCGCAGGTGGGTTGCCGAGTCCGAGAGCGGGCGGCTGCCGTGGTCCTCTGCCAGTTGTCGACGGGCTGCGCAAGGAACTTCATATTGTTGTCCTCAAGGAGAACGTGTGACAAATTGAACATACTCGTGACATTTGTTTTCCGGATAAGATTACCCAGGGGCACATCACATCCTTGCTAGCCGGCGGCTCGGCTCTGTGGTGGTCTGGCGCCCGTATTCCTGGTGCCACACTCTACTTCCGGTTCCTGTGTCACCCGTATACAATGTCGATGAATGTCATTTGTTCGCTATCAGGTTACTTTCACATTATATGGTTATTTAGCAACGCGGACTATTTATGGTCGAGGACATCCGCGTGTATTTAAGTCTGGTCATGCTCTATTTCTTATTTTGGTGTATGTCCTGTCCATTTGTTCTTCGAGGTAAACGTCATGCCATTAATTTTCTCTTCCCCTCTTCTCAAGAGACCATTGTTTCAATACAGGATGAAAGGGAGGTTATTACATTCCTGCTAATATGTACTTTATAGAAGCATAGGAATAAAAAAAAAAAAAAAAAAAAAAAAAGCCCAAAGGCATTTTCTTCTTTGATCAGCCGATTTCGAGAATATAAATGGTTTTTGTTTCAAATTGGATGCATAATTCGATATCTAGATTTCACCGGAAATGTATGTTTTGAGAACCTCTGAATCCAAAGAAAGCATTTTTAGAGAAAGGACCGCGTGTGTGTGGACAGCATAACTCAAAAACGAAAAGTCGGTTAAAAACCAAAGTTGGTATTTAAGTTTAATGTCTTTCAAGGATGTGACACGAAAATTTTGAAGAAAATATCCCCACCCTAAACTACCCTTTACATGGAAAATTTTTCGAAAATGCTTATTTTCTTTTAAATAGCTCTGATTTTGATTAAAATGTCATATATTTGAGATATTTTTATGACAAATGAAATGTATATCCTGAATTTTCTGGCTATAGCCCCTGTAGTTGTATTTACTCTGAACGACTGGTAAAGCGTTAGAGATAGACCAAATCATACTTTACAAAAAATGCAGATCTTGCTAAAATATACTATTTATGTCCAAATACATTTTCTTGTAGGTTGAACCATTTCGGAGATATTCCTTGTTATGTGTGTGAGTTTCGGAAAACTAAACTTTCGTGGAATGGAACATCGTTGTTCATTTTTTTATGTGTCAAGTGTGCAAAGAGAACGGGGTCTCAAAGCTTTAAAAGATTTGACTATCGCACAAAGCCTACTGTATTCTAATATTCCCCTTGTACCTACAAGGAAATAAGCAATAAGATAATTTGTACAAATGTTTATCTTAACTAACACGAAGAAGATATAGGAATAAGAGTTTGTAAGAATGGTTAGTACAAGAGTAGAGAAAGTCATGTGAGTACAACACATCAGATCTTTAAATATCTATTTCTAAGTCTTGGGAAACCCTGGGTTCTCTTTGAAACACACTAGAGGTCTAGTGGCAGAGAACTTGTAGTGATGCTGACCACATAACTTCCTGAGGAATCTATTTCTTATGAACGTGAAATTACATCCCTTATTTGGTACCTCAAGTGTTAAACGCGAACAGGTACTCTATAAAGGAGCAGATAAACTATGTGATTTGAAAAACATGATCGTAAAACCAGAGCTTTTCTAACTTGATTAGCGCCGCTGTTTGACGCTTGCGCAGAAAGTGTTAATGCAAATGATGCCTCTTTGCATCTTTTACGGCAGCCAATGATGGCAATAAAGTATGACGGGCTAGATCGGTGGAAGTGCATGTTTTATGGTACCTACCGATACGAGCAGGCTGTAAACATTTCCAGGAAAGCATGTCATGGCTGATAAAGCATCCACTTTATCATGCAGAGAAAGAAACCGCTGTCCACGTGTACGACACTTCATGTGATCGTGCTGAACACAACTAATTCTCCAGATAAAAGTTGTACTGCACCTCATCTTCGTGGCCACCTAAATTCCCCAGGGAAATAAACGTGGCAGAGTTGATTTTACGGTTGAAGGGAGCAGGGGCGGATCCAAGGAGGATGGGGAGGGGGTTGTATCCCCCCACCGAAAATTTGGAAACTGTTAAGGACGTAACTGAAGCAAAATTGCACTCACATGACTTTCTCTACTCTTGTACTAACCATTCTTACAAACTCTTATTCCTATATCTTCTTCGTGTTAGTTGAGATAAACATTTGTACAAATTATCTTATTCTTTATCTTCTTTTAGGTACAAGGAGAATATGGAAATACAGTCGGCTTTGAGCGATAGTCAAATCTTTGAGATTCCGTTCTCTTTGCACGATTAAATAAAAAAATGAACAACGATGTTACATTTGACGAAAGTTTGTTTTCCGAAACTAACACAAGTAACAAGGAATATCTCCGAAATGGTTCACTCTACAAAAGAAATTATTGAGATATAAATTATGTGTTTTAGCGAGATTTACAGTTTTTTTTACAGTAAGATTTTGTCTATCTCTTACGGTTAAAAGTCATCCAGATTACATAGACTATAGCCAGAAAATTCAAAATATACATTTCATTTGTGATACAAATATCTTAAAAATATGGCATTTTAATTAAAATCGTTAGAGGCATTCAAGAAAATCAACATTTTCGAAAAATTTTCAATGTAAAGGGTAGTTTGGGGCTATTTTCTTCAAACTCTTCGTGTCGGATCCATGAAAGAAATTAAACTCAAATACCAACTTCAGTTTTTAACCGTCTTTTCGTTTTTGAGTCATACTGTCCAGACAGACAGACACACACACGGACCCTTTTCTAAAAATGATTTTCTTTTTTTGGATTCAGTGGAAATCTCGACATCGAATTTTTGGGTAATATCATTATTTGCAAATATAATTAGTCTGGGTTTTGATATTGGACTTCGTGAATGAGAAACTGATATGGAATGTGATAATACGACTTCAATGAGGCGTGCACATTGTTCTCTTCCACTTTGTTTTAACCACTTCATCGAAATTCCACATCTGCACTTTGAGGACTAATGTAAGCACTATCAGATGTTTAGTATGTGTATCTTGCGCTATTATAAATAATTTAAGCAGAAGGTTTTAAACACTGTTGATTGAAAATGTAATGATAAACTGACGTCATTGAATTACAAATAACTTCGTTTCTCTCCATTAAAATGTCTCTTGAAGTAGAATGCAGCGTTCTGCATGGAAGTGACATAGACTCTGTTTTGTTTATGATTGATTGTTATGAGGTTCCCAGTGTTGGAGGTCAAAGGTGCCCCTTGTCAGCTCAGAATTTATCGGTTTAATGATATTACTTGTAATAAACCATCAAACTAAGGGTAACGTCAGGTATTTGAGCTCGTACGAGTAGAGCTTAGTAACAAATCGGTCACTGAGTGCTAAGGTAAACAATTACCTCATGCAGAAAGTGTGCGATTGAAGGTAAAGCCTGCGGGAGGATCAAACACGAGCCTGTGGGAGCCGGAAACGCCACGGGTGGCCGAGAGACAGTCATGATGTAATTTTCTTGTCCTGTCTAACATAATTATGGCCAAGCAGCAGAAGAACGTGCATGGAGTCTTAAGTCAAGTCTTTCACTATTTGTAGTTTCAAGTAAAAGCCTGGCCCGCAGAACAACACGACCACTCCATAATTTTACGTCGCTGCGGATATCTGACGTCTTTTATTTCATGTTTCTTTTCTTCTCCAGCGAAAACACACACGGCGTCACCAACACTCGACACGTAGCGAATACTGAGAAGAAAAAAACGGGACATAAAAAGTTATCTTCGGCGGCGGCTCACTCACAAGTACACACGAAAAGAATTTCATTACGTTGGGAAACTTGGGAAACCTGTAATCAGACACAATTTACAATATTGATATTGAGAGATGAGAAGCGATATCATTATCCTTGTATTTATCTCTCCTCTCTTTCCTTGCTCCAGGTCCTTCTTCACCACTGACGTCCACAGCAATGTCAGTGTTATCATAACGAAGTTTCTGTTCACTTTGTTCCAATAGGCAACCCAAATGACGTCACAGATGGCGCCAAGAGTATGAGCTGTCCGGGAAAATATTTTTTTTTGTTTCTAAATCTAGCGAAGATGGTCTTGGTCTTTTCACCGCTGTTTTGGTCTTGGTGCTGTGACCAGTTGGAGCGTACTGGAACGGGAGTCTAGTTCTTTCCATTCTCATCAAATGATTTTTCTATTCTCATTGGTATTTTTCTCTCTCCTCGGCCAAACTCGGTACTCAAAGGTTTTCTCTGATGTCCGTATTCCTTTGGTGGTCCAGTCTAGCAGTTGCATACTAGATTAATTGCATTAATTAATGTCTGTTACATTTATCTAGTAGCTTCATAAAAAATTAAAAAAGCTATATTATTAATAGCTAAATAAGCGTTTCATTTGTAAGTCTTGCATGCTTCCTCGCCTCAAGGAAAACTACGGAGAATTGCAGAGATCAGCAACATATCAGATACATAGCAATATAAATAAAACTGTTCCACACAACAGTCGCAATATATCTTATTTTTTCTTATTCTGAATTATGTTATGAAGCAAGTTTTCCGAAGTATGACGGCAGTATGACCTATCTGGCACGTTGTCGCCATATACTGTCGACCTTTTCATCGTTCATCATCAAGATCAACGTTCTTGGAAGTCTAGCCAAGACACTTCTGCAAACTGTGTCGCCCTACAGTGGGAATATGCTCAAAAGAAAAGAATACCTAATAGGCAAATGCTTTTGAAAAGGTAAAAGACAAGATTTGAATACTGCTGTCATTGTCGTCAACGTCATCAATGGCGTATTGTCCAATTGCATGGGTTTTTGAAGAATGAAATGACTTCATTTATAGTTAAGACTAGTTGACCCGTGAACTTTGTATAACCTAAAATTGATTTCATTGTAACTCTTCATAAGTGATTATAAATCCTAATCAATCTTCTAACTCTAATTCATTCAGAGCGATGATATTAGACACATCGTGTCCCGCTAAAGCATTGTCTGGTTATTAAATGAAAATTTAAAATCGTTGTTTCGGAAAAAGGAAGTGAATTTTGGGAATAGATCTGTTAAATCGAATTTAATTATTTTTTTTACGAAAAAGTCACATCGACAGCTAGGTCATCAGGGCTAAATGTAACAGATGCAGCTGCCAAACAATAGATTCGCCACAAAGTCTATATATTCAAAGCAATATTTCAGCTCGTCCTCTCCTTGGCATTGTAATGAACACTGTAAAACGACACGGAATTGTTTTTAGTCACTCGAATTTGTTTAACTTACGTTTGAGAATTTTACAATATTGAAATCTTCAAACTAATTCCTCGAGTTTTGCTAAAGCAAAATTTAATGATTTTGTTTTTGTTTATTTATGAGCCTGCAAAGTCAATTTACCTTCCTGAAATGGCTGATCAAAATGAGCGTTTGCAAAGTGTAATTAAATGCAATTTAACTAAATCTATTCTCAAAAAATGTATTTTTTTAGGAAAAAAATTTTAAATGTAATAAATGCAGCTGTCAAACGCTAGGTCACCCTCAAACAAAGTAATCCGAAGTGGCAATTTCCATACAAAATTACCAATTTTGAATTTTTTTCTCGATTTTTCGGCTGTTCCTTTGGATTTTCCTAATGTTCTTTCTTACTTTCTCTACTACATATAGTAAAGTAGAGGAAGTATTGTATTCCAGCTAAAAATTCGACGTCGAGACTTCACTGGAAATATATGTTTTGAGGCCCCCTAAATCCAAAAAACGCACATTTAGAAAAAGGTACGTGTGCGTGCGCGCGCGTGTGTCTGTCAGTCTGTGGACAGCATAACTCAAATACGAAAAGTCGGTTAAAAACCAAAGTTGGTATTTAAGTGTTATGTCTTTCAAGAATGCAAAACGAAGAATGAAAAAAATTGCAAATAAATGTATATATGCACACACGCACACACACACACACACACACACACACACACACACACACACACACACACACACATATAATGTAAAACAAACGAGAGCAAGTAGACAAAGTAACACATCAGAGCTGCAAGTTTTGTTGTTTTTTAAAGAGTAAGAATGAACACTGAAGCCAGGTTGTATACACGAGGTTAATTTGGTAGTCATGCACAGTACAAGGAAAGTACCTGGAGCAATTAAATGTTTTGATTCCTCATGATAAGCTTCCTTCACTTACGTGCATCACATCTGATATTTTATAATCAGTGCTTGTGCACTTTCTTCTTTTTCATGCTTTTTTTTCTCCTTTGATCGGAATTAATAGCCACTGAATTAATGCATACTAAATGAGCTGCCCGCTTGAGTATCAAATTCCCGTTCATTGCGACATGTTTTACAATCCGTGGCCCGTGAACCTTGGGATAAACACGTGAATCTTTAGTGCTGCAGTAGGAATCTATAGATTGTTTGCTTTAAAGGGTCCACAATTTTATTTAGTACCATTTTACTCAGGTATTGCTCAACTTGTACAAGAATTTGGGAGGAATATTTTACTGCAAATGGTGGCAGCATTGAATGTAAGTTTATATAACAACTTTATCTACAACGTTCGTGCGTCACTGTACTTGGCCTTCTCTGTGTTGCGGTCGCAAGACAGACTGACCTCTCTCAGCTCCTATAGTTCATACTCTGAAACTTTTCGTTCCCTGTATGAGGTTTGCTCCCTATACATAAGATTCAGATTCAGTTCATCTGTTAGGAAAGTATCCTAAACACACGGTACGTTCATTAAAATTCTTAGAATAATTTTTGAGAAAATAATAATTTTCGAAACATTTTCCATACAAAGGGTAGCTTGGGATGGGGTATCTTTTTAATCTCTTGGGTCACATTCTGCAAGATGCTGACACTTTCGTTTGGTTTTCAGTTGTAGCGGACGCGCAAACACACACACACACACACACACACACACACATACACACACACACACACACACACAAGGACCTTTTCTAAAACTGCTTTTTAGATTCAGGGGTGTTCAAAACATATTTCCTGTGAAATCTCAACATCGAATTTTTGTGTCAAAACAATATTTCCCCTACTTACTATACGTAGTAAAGAAAATAATGTCTCAAAACACGCATTTCACGTGAAATCACGTATCAAATTTTTGAATGAAATGAAATACTTCCAAACTTGTTATAGGCGAGTATTATATACACTAAAACTAACATTGCCACTGCTCCCTTGAATAACTGATCACGTGACTGGTTAAGGACGCCGATAGTATCCTTAACCAGTTAAACAAGCAAAAAGCCTAGCCCTAATCTGGATGAAGATCGATTACATCTACTGCCGGTGATGCAAAAGGAGAGGTAATTACAGGAAAATTGGAATTAGTTATTTTATGCATATTCATTGCGACGAGTCAATAAATTATAGTAGTGCACGCATATGGTTAGCGATTTGGACCAGGAGTCCTGTGTAAATCGTGCACCGAACAAAAGAAACGCAGTCTTCGCCACAAAGCCAGCGAAATATCCTAGTCATTATTTCTAGCCGAGGCTATCATGCAAGTCATTATATCTGAAGTTAATAAAGGAATATCTCCGCAGACGTCACAATAATTACTCTGCGCTAGGACAGAGACGGTGTGATGGATACATAGGCGATATGCCTCATTAAAACCCCTCATTCACTTACACAAAGCACTCACATGACTTTCTCTACTCTTGTACTAACCATTCTTACAAACTCTTATTCGTACTAGATAAGATAAGCATATGCAAAAATTATCTTATTGCTTATATCCTTATAAGTGGAAGGGGGATATTAAAATACAATATTCTTTGTGCGATAGTCAAATCTTTTAAAGCTTTGACATTCCGTTCTCTTTGCACACTTAACATATAAAAAAGTGAACAACGATGTTCCATTTCACTAAAGTTTTAAGTTTTCCGAAACTCTCACACATAGCAAGGAATATCTCCGAAATGGTTCACCCTACAAGAAAATTTATTGGGACATAAATTGTCTATTTCAGCAATATCTACATTTTTTGTATAGTAAGATTTGGTCTATCTCTAACGGTTTACCAGTTATGCAAAAGTCGTCCAGAGTAAATACGACTACAGGGGCTATAGCCAGAAAATTCAAGATATACATTTCATTTGTCATAAAAATATCTCAAACATGTGCCATTTTAATCAAAATCATTAGAGCTATTTTCAAGAAAATTAAAATTCTCGAAAAATTTTCTATGTAAAGGGTAGTTTAGGTTAGACCAATTTTCTTCAAAATCAATTAACCGACAAATTGGTAAACGACTTTAAACAGGGTAAATGATATAGTTCTCTGCGCGTTAGGTGCTTTTTCCACATATCTAATTTCAGTATGAGCGACTTTATCTTATCATACATTTGTATTACGTATCGTTGGTTTCCTTCCTTGTAAGAAACAGTTCGCCATTTAAATGCTTGGATATCAGTAAGGGAAAGAGATAATTTATTCGTAGTTCGTCTTACAACTCCGGGGGTTTGCTGGTCCTGTAAAAATACCAACATTAAAAAACTGTACTTAAATAAATAACTAAATAAGCAATGGTGAAAGCAATAATTAAGTCAAATAAGCTTAAATACCAACTTTGGTTTTTAACCGACTTTTCCCTTATTCTTTCTCTACTGGTATATTCCACCCAAAAATTCGATGTCGATTTCACCGGAAATATGCGTTTTGAGACCACCTGAATCCAAAAAAAGCATTTTAGAAAAAGGTCCGTGTGTGTGTGTGTGTGTGTGTGTGTGTGTGTGTGTGTGTGTGTGTGTGTGTGTGTGTCAGTCTGTGGACAGCATAACTCAAAAACAAAAAGTCGGTTAAAAACCAAAGTTGGTATTTAAGCTTAATGCCCTTCAAGGATATAAGACGAAGATTTTGAAGAAAATAGCCCCACACTAAACTACCCTTTACATGGAAAATTTTTCGAAAATTTTGATTTTCTTGAAAATGGCTCTAACGATTTTGATTAAAATACCATATGTTTAGGATATTTTTATGACAAATGAAATGTATATCTTGAATTTTCCGGCTATAGCCCCTGTAGTCGTATTTATTCTGGACGACTTTTGCATAACTGGTAAACCGTTAGAGATAGACAAAATCTTACTATACAAAAAAGGTAGATCTTGATAAAATATACAATTTATATCTGAATAAATTTTCTTGTAGGGTGAACCATTTCGGAGGTATTATTTGTTATGTGTGTGAGTCTCGGAACTTTCGTGAAATGGATCATTGTTGTTCATTTTTTTATATGTTAAGAGTGCAAAGACAACAGAATCTCAAAGCTTTAAAATATTTGACTATTACACAAAGTCTACTGTATTCTAATATTCCCCTTGTACCTAGAAGGAAATAAGCAACAAGATAATTTGTACAAATGTTTATTTTAACACGAAGAAGATATAGGAATAAGAGTTTGTAAGAATGGTTAGTACAAGAGTAGAGAAAGTCATGTGAGTGCAACACATTGAGTTTGGTATCCTTAAAGGTGGAACTTCCTGCGATTTCACCACGATGTAAGTTCCTAAATAAATGAGTACATAGAGAATGTGTGCTTGGGAAACAACTTCCACCAAAACAGAGAAGAACGCGGTGCGGCGTGGTAAGAAGTTTGGGGCCATTAGTGAGATATGTAGTACATCCGCCAATAGACATAGGCCCTCATTACTCTTACACCCAGTCTGCCAGGCTGCCTGCTGTCCACCTACTTCAGGCCTGCTTTATACACCACCCAGAAACATGTAACCATATTTCCCTATCTTGCTTAATTGTATTGGAAATTTGCTACATCCACAAACTGCCCACACAGTCAAGGCCCAACATCCATTTCGCATTTGTCATGGCCCTATCAAGCTTCCAGTTTCAAAATGACTCGCTTACTTTATTGGGCGTAAATTGTCTCTTTTATTGACTATCTTCATTTCAACTATAGACAAAAACTGATAGAGTAGTTTCTTCTAAATGTTGTCTATTAAACAAACCTGCTGTCAAAGCGGTTTGGATTAGCCATTACAACAATGTCACAGCAATAATGTTGTGAAGAGTAGACATGGCCAACAAACTTACTGCTGGTATCGATAAGCGGAAGATCCGTAGTTCAAATCCTGGCTATGACATTGAATTTTTCAGTCCTGATTCCAACCCTGCCATGGCTTGTGTGTTTAAAAACAGCAGCAGTAAGTTTTTGGCATAATTAAATAATAATTACTATACAAAGGTTACTTAAACCCGGGACATAGAGTATTTCCAATTGTAAGTCGCCCTTGGGGCATTTATCCTGACTTTAGAAATGAAATTTCTCAAACATTCTATGAACATTTGAATGGCAAACTGTTATTATCTATAAACAAAATATTAGTTTAGATTATGAATATGTAAAATTTCAAATGTGTAATGAAAGTTTATCTTTATTAACAAGAAATTTATAGAAGAATGAGCAGAGAAAATAATATGAATACAATACCTACATAGGGCATCTTAATTCACTTGCTGAGTTTCGATATTCCTAACAAAGCTATAACTCTTATTTTCCACTGTCAATGCAAGTTTACAGCGCGTCGTAAATTTCAGTGACTAACGTTGAATCTGGACGCGAATTAAAACAAAATAAAAAAACAAAGATGTAGCTCTAAATATAGTTTTAACGGCGCCATCCTTTTGCTTTAGTCATAAACGTGAAAAGTATTTTTAAATAATATGTTTTGAGGCCATAAGCCTACTCTTTTCTTATAAAATGACATAATTTGAGGCCAGGATGAATTCCTGGTAGTATTTTTGGGATATCAGAACGGGTTGTTATTATCTCAGAAAACACGCACATTGGCCGGTCGGCCGGTCGGTTCCAGTCACAAACATTTATATAGGACAGGCTGGCAGCGGAATGTCGTGTCCTGCGAGGAAGGAAGCGAGGATCCTTTGTTCTCTCGGGCTGGTGTAGGCTTTATAATAATTTTGATAATAACCACTCCAGTTTCCTCTTGACGGTAAACCTTCCGCCGCAGAAACAATTACCGTAATTTGGAGAGCAAGGCGGAGGGAAGGAGGGGGGGGGGGGGGGGGGGGGGGGAGCAAGCAACCAATTTTCAACCGGTCGGTGTCAGTAAGCTGATGAGAGCCCTGCTGCAGGCCAGGGATCGGTAAACCTCTTCCTGGCCATTATAGTACAGCGCTGGATCGGCAATGAAACCATTTGGTTTCAAGTAAATACGCCAACATCTACATGATCCTAGGCCAGGGGGTTGCAGTCTGTCTCACAGGTGTTGACCGTGCGAAAAAACATCAGATAGTAAACTTTGTGTCTGGTAAATTGATACAATTTTATAGGAAATACAGGTTTCGAGACATCCTGATAGAAAAAAAAAGCATTTTTACAAAAAGGACTGTGCGTGTGTCTGCGTAAACAACGTAAATAAAAATAGGAAACTAGTACTTGAGTTCAGCATCTTCCAAGGATGCGACACGAGATTTTGAATAGTCTCCCATCCAAACTACCTTTTTTTTGGTAAAAAAAAATCCAAAGTTTTATTTTCATACTATATAAACATGTAGGAATTAAAGCATAAAATGATTTTGTTGTGGAAATTAACATTTTCGAGATATTCCCTGTTATTGGTCTAAATTACGAAATACTTAAGCTTTTCTCAAATAGGAATCCGTTATTTTTTAGCCATGCAAAGAGAATAGAATTTCAAAGTCATCACATAGAGACCAACTTTTAAGAGATTGGAATGTCGCCTTAGACTACTTCGTCTATGCCCATTGTACCTACAAGGAAATATGTATTAAAACCGTTTCTGCAAATATTTATCTCCATAGCTTATGCAAGAGTGAGCAGAGAAAGTCATGTGAGCGCAGACTTAAGATTTTTTGTTCATAAAATTCAAATATGGTGAATAATTAATACTAAGCAGCATATAATGGGCTACTGTGAAGCAATAAATGCGTGTTTAAAACTTTTATTTCTTTTACATAGAACATAAATCATGTTTGCATTTCTCTGTCACTCAAAGCGATGTTCTCTTTTCATACTCATACAGACGCCTCCTTGACTGTCATTCCCTACCTCATATGTCTTCTCTGAAAGATATCTCTAACAGCAAGTCAAAAATATTCCCCGAAATGAAGGTATGAAGTCACCAACTTGGGTGGAAAAGCCAGCAATTTGGCACCAGAGCGTCATTCCAATTGTAGATAAATTACGATCACATATATGAAGAAATAATAGCACCATTTACGACCGCAGACGTCGGACGACTTCGCTGAGAAATATCACCTATTAATAATACGTGAAGAAGAAAGTTATCCAAAAACCATTTAAGTATTTCTGGAACGAATCACTGGAAAAACCTCCCGCGTTGGAAATGTATAAACATGTATATAAATAGTACAACTCGCAATTATTAATCATAATAATTATATAATATGCCTCTCTCTATAAATTATTATTAATTATTATTACGGAATATTCCACAATACAGTCACCCCAAAGCAAAATATATTAGTGAATAAAGACGTCCTATTTCACAACAAAGTTATGTTAGAAATGTCGAGTATTACGTCACCAAAATTAAGCTCTTAGATTTCGTCATCACTGTGTTCCCAGTGTTTGTTTCAGCCCTGAGAAGACCACACGTGTAGCCAATGTTCAGAAGAAAAAGTGAAATCACTGTGTTTTGGCTATCTGTAATGAACCGCGCATAAGATAAGAGACGGAATTAGAATACATCTAATGTTGTGCTGACTTGAATTATTGATAAGGATAACAGGGTCATCGTATGTATTCTGAAACTGCCTATTACTTTCAGTATAGGCATACTCAATCTAGTTTCGGAAACGACGTTCTCAATTATTCTACGAGTGTGGATACTAAAAGTTCCATTTCATTAATTATCCTTTGCATGAGTCACGTGATCCGTATCATTCTCTTGCGTAAACTTTTCAACGCCTGTAATAAACTTTTCGAGCTAAACCAACTGGCTTCATCTTTCACTTCAAGGTCCTTCCAAATGGAGATGATCTTGTACAACTAAACCTATATTCAATCAATGGCGACAGTGTGTCCGTCACTTTCTGGACAGCATAACTCAAAAACGAAATGTCTGTTCAAAACCAAAGTTGGTATTTAAGTTTAATTATTTCAAGGATGCAACTTAAATATTTTGAAAAAAAATTTCTCCACCCTAAACTACTCTTTCCATGGATTTTGATTAAAATAACATATATTTAAGATATTTTTATGGCAAATGAAGTGTATATCTTGAATTTTCTGGCTATAGCCCCTGAAGTCCTGTTTACTTGGTCGACTTTTGCATAACCGCTAAACCGTAAAAGAGAGACCAAATCCTACTATACAAAAATGTCGATCTTGCTAAAATACACAATTTATGTCGGAATAAATTTGTTTGTACAGTGAACCATTTCGGAGATATTCCTTATTATTTGTGTCAGTTTTGGAAAACTTAAAACTTTCATCAAATGGAACATCGCTGTTCATTTTTTATATGTTAAACGTGCAAAGAGAACAGAACACATTCCCCTTGTACCTACAAGGAAATAAGCAATAAGATAATTTATACAAATGTTTATCTTAACTAACACGAAGAAGATATAGGAATAAGAGTTTGTAAGAATGGTTAGTACAAGAGTAGAGAAAGTCATGTGAGTGCAACACATCAGATTATCTTTGAAATACAGTACATAAATGACGTAGTAAATGGTAAGATTGCCGCTAATATTGGCAGCATTGGCAGGGATAGAAACGTAATACAAAATACAACGAATTAAGATATACCTTCTCTCAGTTTGGAGAAGATTGGAAATACAGCGCTTCTGGTTTATAGAATAATCTAGTAAAACGTGATCAAAAAACGTAAACAGTGTGATCGATATGACGTAACACCCGATAGGTATGCAACACAGCTAACGTACAGGTAATGTGGGTATGTTCTTAACTGACCAATTCTACCAACAAAACTACCGTAGATAATTATGATAGTCTACGCTAGCCTATGGTAGTTTTACAACTCTAATGGGGAATAATCCTGGCTAAACCAAAATTCCCGTCCTCTAAGCCGAAAATGAACCGTGATCTCTGGATTTGAAGGTTAGAATGCCAAGCATTACATTGGATAAAATTGATTGGATAAAATCAGTTCCGAACGCTAAATATCGTCATATATTTAATTCACTGGTGTGTTGTGAACGCAAAAATAAAAACAACTGTAACTATAACTCCATATAATACCCTAAAAGAATTCAAAACATTCATACACGAGGAATATGATGGCGTCCACAGATTAACAGCGTCTAAACAGAATCTTGCTTTAAAATCTATCGCCTGCCTTTCTCTACTCTTGTACTAACCATTCTTACAAACTCTTATTCCTATATCTTCTTCGTGTTAGTTGAGATAAATATTTGTACAAATTCTCTTATTGTTTATTTCCTTGTAGGTACAAGGGGAATGTGAGAATACAGTAGGCTTTGTGCGGTAGTCAAATGTTTTAAAGGTTTTAGGAGGCAGTGAACAGAGCTGTTAATGGTGTTATTCTGTGATACAAAAAGTGCAATATTTTACAACCAGCTAAACCTGTGAGTAAACTTCGCTTGTAGAAGTAATCATTAATCTTTTAATATACTGTGTACATGTTAGGGACGCTGTCTACAGTATATAACACGTTAATTAAGCAGTGGCGGCTCGCAGTCAAATATTTAGGGTAGGCAAAGTGTAACAGTAACAACAACAAACAACAACAACAACAACAACAACAATAATAATAATAATAATAATAATAATAATAATAATAATAATAATAATAATAATAATAATAATAATAATAATAATAATAATAATAATAATAATAATAATAATAATAATATTAATAATAATAATAATAATAATAATAATAATAATAATAATAATAATAAACCCCGTTTATCCGAAATATAGGGGGCGAGGTCATTACGGATAACGCAAACAATATATTGTTTGGTTGTTTAATAAGAGCAGAGTGAATGAGTGTGACTTACGGACGAATTACCGCCAAAACTAAAATCACGAGTGTCGGCAGACTTTTTTCCAGGGGGGGGGGCACATTTTGGAAATTTGCAATCATATAATATTAAATCATTATTTTACTGTCAAAATTTATAGTATTTGTTGCAGATAACCGTATTAATTTGTGCTAAACAAAAATTGTTCTTTACATCAAAATTAAAATAATAGTTTAAAAGTCAGTAACTGACTGCATATTAAGTTCACCATCTTCCAAGGGGGGGGGGCGTGGCCCCCCTTGCCCCCGTTTCGCGACGTCCATGACTAAAATAGATTAAGAAATTGAAAAATTGTGTGACTGCAGCTTTGTGTTAAATAGCTAAGACACTCCTCTTTTCATTGTCAGTGCGCCGCGAAAGCGAAATTTGTAATAGTTCACTAATTAAGTCGGTCATACTGGTATTACACAGAGATAACGACAGATTCAGATCTCTGAGATCTTCGTTCGTGGAGTATGGCTGTTCGGAAAATGTCGCATAAATTCGGATTTGGGCAGGCAAGTGTTCGGACTGCTGGCAGACGCGTCTACGCATGCTCGGAGTGCATATACAGACCGAATGTTTCCTTATCCCTGTTCAAGGGCCTCGTACTCAGGAAATGGGGCCGGGCAGGCAGAGGTTAAGCTAGCCTGCTCTCCACTACCCAGGTTCCATGCGTATCATTTCTGCCGCGCGTTTCAAACACGTAGCGCAGTTTTGATGAATCGGAATTGAGATTAAAGGATTTGACCATGCGTTGGTCATTATAACCGAGAAAACTTTTCTTGAACTGCAATTTAGGGGAAAATGACGGTTCAAATGATAAAATGCAGAATCATAGTTAAACATTATTTGTTGATGTATTACGGTAGGGTAGGCAATGCCTACCCTGCCTACCCTGAGGAGCCGCGCCTGTAATTAAGGTAATTTCAGTATTGCACGGCTAGCCCTCTGCAAGACTTTTTGTTTTGTTAGAGAAGCAAACCGTCAGTTGCTTCCAGTCAGTCTTTTGTTGCGTTACCAACATAATGCAATCTAGTCAACAAGAGCAAAGCTTCTCAAGTTCACATTCTATGAGTTATCCTGACAAAGCTACTACATCGCGAACAATCTTACAACCACCTAAGTTGGTCCATAAACGCCCGCTTGTAGAAACTAACCAAGACAACGGTTCCAATTCAAATGATTGCTTCATTAAACCCAACAAGAAGCACACAGCTTCAGTATCAGCTGTAAATACCAAATATATAGTCGACTTAACCTCCGTTCACAACAAATTTTCCCCTTTGGAAAGCATGGAGGAAGAGAACGATACAACTTCTGAAGAAAATCTCTCTACAACTCCTAAACTCAGAATCCCACCAATTTTTATTCATGAAGTCAATAATTACCAGCAGGTTATCCAAGATATAGCTTCTACTGTAAAAGATGATTACACAACGCAGCAACAAAGCAATGTTCTTAAAATAAATACAACTTCAGTAAATGACTTCCGCGCTGTAACAAGATTCCTGGAAGAATCGAAGCTTCCTTTTCACACCTTCCGTGACCCAAACTCCAAAAGACTTGAAGTTATTTTAAGAAATGTTCCCTACTCTCTTACAGATGACGATATTGTTACAGAACTAACCTCTCTGAACTTACCAGTAGTAAAAGTTACCAGGCTTTTCTATAAAGATCGACAACCTATGCCACTGTGTGCCGTAGAATTAGAAAATAATGAGCAGGGTAAGAAGATCTTCGAAGTCAAACATATTTACCATGCCATAATTAAAGTCGAATACCCCAAGAAGCCCGCGAATATCCCACAATGCACACGATGCCAACGCTACGGGCATACTAAGAACTTCTGTCGACTCACACCTCGATGTGTGAAATGCCCCTCAAATCACCACTTTTCTGAATGCACAAAAGACAAAGACACTCAGCCCTCCTGCGTGAATTGTGGAGAAGCACATCCGGCAAATTTCAAAGGTTGTCGTTATTACCTAGATTTGAAAAAGAAAGCCGATGCAAGGGTGGTTCAGCCTGCAATAACACCGTCTTCAAACCTAAACATGGAAAATTTTCCGAGGTTGTCACCAAACTCGTCCTCTCCAACTCCTGAAATTCCACAATGGCCACGCTCTGCTGTTTCGGAAGAAAAAAGTCCTAGGCAGCTAACTCAGCAGACATCAACACAGAATTCTTCTTCTCCTTCGTCTTGCTCCTCCGATGGAACCGGAAACCTAGTTCAGCTAGCCATTAATTTCCTCACACCATTCCTGGCATCAATAAAGTCCTTTTTGCTAAAGCTCTTCACAAGTTTGTTTGCTAATGGCCACTAAAAACCAAAAAACATTCTCACAACTAACCATACTAAATTGGAACGCCAATGGAGTCAAAGCAAAGCGAGAAGCCTTCTTGGAATTCATCTCCAGACACAATGTTGCAGTAGCTTGCATCACAGAAACGCATTTATTACACAAAGAAAAGTTTTCTATACCTGGCTACGCAGTGTATAGATGCGATCGCAATGCTCCAGTCGCTTCAGGTGGAGTGGCTATAATCATTCGAAAAGACATACCTCACCACTCAGTTTCACTACCTCAATTAACCAGCATCGAAGCCTGCGCAATTCAAATATTCACACGCAATTCTTCTAAAACTACAATAATTTCTGCATACAAACCGCCAGGACCCAATCTAAATGACCAGGATATTAACATGTTATTTTCTGACACAGCACCGACTTTCCTAGCAGGAGATCTAAATAGCAAGCATCAAACATGGGGATGCCGTGTAACAACTCCAAATGGAAGACGTTTATTAACTGCAGCCGATCACAACGCAGTTAACATTGCAGCTCCGTCAGACCCCACATTCTATAGACCAAATGTAACACCAGATATATTAGACATCGCACTCTACAAAAATATATCAAGCACTCCCACTATGGTTGTTCTGCCTGAAATGGACTCAGATCACTGCCCAGTCTTAATCTCGTTCGATGACATTCCGATTCTACAACCGCAACACACAAAGAAACTCAACAAAGGTTTCATAAACTGGGAGACTTTTCAGCACGTAATGGATGACCAGTTAAGAATTACACAGAATTTGAGAACCCCCGGTGATGCCGATGCAGCAATTCTCAGCTTCACAAAATCCGTAACTTCCTCTATAGACAAAGCCACAGCTCCAGCGAGACCTCATCAACACAGAAAATCTTACTATGAATCTTTGCCCCCAAGCATCAGAAACCTTCTGAAAGAAAAGCACAAAACTCGTCGACTTTGGCAAAAGCACAGAGAAACTTGGCAACTTCGTCGCTTGAACCAACTCACAAAAGAAGTGAAGAAACGAATGGATGAATATCGGTATTCAACTTACCAACGGCATCTCTCCAGTATCTCACCGGAAGACTCATCATTGTGGAAAGAGACTAAAAGAGTACTAAAAGAGCCGACGATTATTCCGCCCCTAGAGCAAGATGGAAAACACTACATCTCAGACTGTGAGAAAAGCGAACTATTTGCAGATACTCTACAAAATTCGTTTAGATCTAATCCAGGAAGCAACGTAGAATTCAACCACGAAATTGAACAGTTTACTGGTTCTTACGCCACAGTACCACTACCCATTGACTTCACTTCACCCAAAGAAATTCTTTTTATCATCCAGCAACTTCCCGCAAGAAAATCGCCTGGGTATGATCTAATACCAAACTTTGTATTAAAACATTTGAGTCGCAAAGCACTTGCTATCCTAGCTTCGTTGTTCAACAGTTTTATGCGAATGGGTTATTTCCCAAGAATCTGGAAACACGCCATAGTTATTGTTATTCATAAACCTGGAAAATGCCCTTCCAATCCAACAAATTATCGTCCAATAAGTCTGCTGCCAACTCTGTCCAAGGTGTATGAAAAGATTATACTGAAACGTTTAGGAAAATTTCTAGAACAAGTGTCACTATTACCTCCTTTTCAATTTGGTTTCCGTCGCAAACATTCAACTACTCATCAAATTCCCCGAATTACAGAGCAAATAGCACAAGGCTTCGAGAAGAAAGCACACACTGCTGTCGCATTCCTTGACTTCACTCAGGCATTTGACAGAGTTTGGCATCAGGGTCTACTATACAAACTGTTTCTCTATGGCACTCCAGACTACCTCTACAAAATAATATCTTCCTTTCTATCATACCGTACCTTTTCAGTTCGAATAGGTAACAGTCATTCTTCTACCAGACCTGTAACAGCAGGTGTTCCACAAGGTTCAATATTGGGTCCAATTCTGTTCAACTTGTTCACTTCTGACATACCTACAACGCCCACAGCTCAAATAGCAATGTATGCCGATGATACTGCCATCTATGCAACCCATCGTAATTTACACACCGCTAGAAATCGCCTTCAAGAGGCCTTAAACTTAATCATACCCTGGCTTGACAACTGGCGCATTTCTCTCAACCATGACAAATGTGAAGCAATGGTGCAGACCGGAATATCCACCATCAGTAACGATAGCAACAAATTCTATACCCTGGAAAAGTGACAGAGAAACGGTGAAATACCTTGGTGTACTGTTTGATAGAAAACTCACGTGGAAGCCACATATAAGTAACAAACTCAAACTTGCCCAAATAAGACTGACAAAACTTTATCCACTTCTCAACAAAAAATCTTCGCTTAAGTTAAAAAACTGCATACTACTCTACACAACTCTTTTAAGGCCGCTTTTACTATATGCCTGTCCAATTTGGGGAGGAGCCAGTGCTACAGAAATTAAACGCATCAAAACGTTTCAAAACAAAATCTTACGTATCTCAACTAATGCGCCATGGTTTGTCAGAAACAATCAACTACACAGAGAAACTGGAATCAGTACCATTCAACAGTCAATTTCTTCACAAGCCGAACAGTTTTACGGCAATCTAAAGAACGTTCCTGGATCTATTCACTACTCTCTTGGCAGAAAATCCAGCTTTCCAACACGCATCAAGAGTCGTCTACCACTGGACCAGTTATCACAGCAAGATCTGATTTAATTTCAACTAATACTGTCAGTGAGGGGCCCAATGGGGTTTACCTCATTTCAATGTTACTTATTATATTTTATTTATTGTTATGTGTATTTCAACAATGGTCTGTAGAGCGCACATGCGCTGATCGATCAATAAATAAATTAAAAAAAAAATGTTTTAAAGCTTTCAGATTCCGTTCTCTTTGCATTGTTAACATAGAATGAAAACCGATGTTGCATTTGACGAAAGATTTCTGGTGATATCTTGACATCGATATTTTGGGTGGAATACAATACTTCCTCTACTTACTATATGTAGTAGAGAAAGTAATAAGGGCTTCTGTGGCAACATAACGGATGCAATAACACCAGCTGTGGCCTTAGCTTTACATGGTTATATTTTACGAACAGTTGGCAGTACTAAAGTAACCTCACAGATGGAATATCACCAAATATAACCAGACCACGCCATAATGGGGGAAATGTCACAGTTGGTTGTTTGGGGTACTCCAGTGAGCTTTTTCCTCTATAGCACTTGCCTAGCGGCCCGGAGAAAACCCCCCAAAAAACATGAATTGCTAAGGTCGGCCACGGGAATCGAACCCACGACCCGAGCCACCCCGCTAGGTTTCTTTAGAAACACGTAATTATCAGAGCTTTGCCAAATAACGGCAATAGGATTAAAATATATGGTCCTATTGCTTGTGTGTGCGTGTATATGTGTGTGTATGAGTGTGTATGTGTGTGTGTGTGTCTCTCTGTGTGTGTGTGTGTATGAGTGTGTATGTGTGTGTCTCTGTGTGTGTGTGTGTGTGTGTGTGTCTCTGTGTGTGTGTATGTATGTGTGTGTGTGTCTCTCTCTGTGTGTGTGTATGAGTGTGTGTGTGAGTGTGTGTGTGCGAGTGTGTGTGTATGTGTCTATGTGTGTGGGAGAGCGACACGTCTCTGTGTGCCAGGCATCAAGAGTTATTTGGCACTTACCACCATGTCGGAACATTTCCTTGCTGAATAAACGAGACGGAGGTCAAAGGTCCTCACATAATTTTATTGCTTACAGACTTGAAAATGGCGCCTATTTAGCGTTAATAGGGGCTTAGAGCCACCCGTCCCTCCCCTTTGTTTGCAAGTAGAGCAAGACGTCGATTAATTTTGGCTACGCCGTATGTCTCGTACGCAGCTGAACAACTTTATTTAGAGCGGCATTTGTTCACAAGAGAGAAATATTACACTTGTGCTTAATTATAATAAAGCTGAACTCTGCAAACAACGCAAAAGTATGTGAAATACTCACTTCAATACTGCACTTTACACATTTGCACAATGTATGTTTGTTAATTACAGTTTTAATTACTTGTTCTTAATAAGTACGCACTTTCAATGTAATATTAACGCTCAGCTGTGACAAAAATTTATAGAATCCGATCGCAGCACCAAATACCGGAAATTTTAAAACGCGGTCGCAGCGCCGCTTGACGGATCCAATTGTGAAGTTAAACCATCCAAAGATCAACAACACATAAATTAATTAAGACGTACTTTTGCTATCGGGTCATATTGTAAGAAGTTCATAAAATCTATCCAGCCGTTTACGAACAAAACAGAAAGAACAGAAGAAATTTATATATAAAGATGATAGGGAGATGGATAAATAATTGCAATAAGCAATTTCGCAATGTTCAAATTAATGTATAATGAGAGAAGAATGAGTTGCAATTATTCTTCCAATGAATAAAAAGTCATTAGCCAAGTTCTGTGTTGGTTATTCTAAGCTTATTTGGACGTTCCGCTGAACTCAGCTAAATCCAATGATTCAAGGTTTTGGTACCTGGAATTGGACATGATCAAGTTCACAGAGAGCTTGCAAAAATACGCGTATACAAAGTTCTAAAAGTTAGAACGGAAAAAATAATTCTTAGAATTTAGTCGATCACCGCAAGGGAACTTTCCGCTTAACGTTTCAACAAAGTGACGTTTCTCATTGCTTTTACGGAAACAGTTACTTTAGCCCGTAAAGCTAATGATACGTCAACAGAAGATATAATACTTCAATAGTTACTGTTTCTTATGCTAAGATTCACAAACAGTTTAATTCGTCATCCTCAAAGAGTCAGCAACTCTTTCAAGTAGTTTATTTATTAGCTTCAATTAAATTTGTCCACCAATTTAACTGGAATTGTCTACTCTCGCACCCACGCATACCCTGAGAGCATTCGGCAGCAGAGTTAACAAGGGGGGGGGGGGGTATTGGAGCTTCGCAAGCAAGGAGAGGCGTTTTCATGGCACAAAATTAAACAGGGTTGCTATTAATTATTCTGTTATGGTCAGAACTCTGTATTCAGAAATGGCGTATGGTTTCCTATTTGAGTTGTAGGAACCTTTCTGGTCAACGTGTCCCTTCTATACACTGCTTTGAAACCTTGGCACAGACTGCCCATAAATCGCGATATAGTAGTATTAAAGGTGGTAATGGATAGATAAATGTTTCCCTTGAATGAGGCCTTCGGCGTCCAGAAAAGCGAGATAACTTGACTATTATCATTACAGAAATGATAGATAAAACTTTAAAGACTGTCTGTAAGCCTAATGACAATGCGGTAGAAAATGTTTAACCATGCTATGTCTTTTATTCTTATAAGATAGGAGATGTAATTTAAGTTATGTAATTTTCGTGTGTAATTAAACCACATTAAATCGTACGAGGCGTTCTGAATACTTAGTTGGAGTAACTTGAATGGAATTTAAAATGAGAACAAAATGCAATTATGTCAATAAAAAGTAAAAACATGACACCAAAGAGATGTTATATGCAAATGAAGAGACATTGTTGAGAAAATATAACTATTATTAAGTAGGCAGCATGCTCGTGTTTTATACTGTTTGCATATTCATGAAAATAACAATCGCAAACATGGTTTTTAGCGACTCATAAACGAAGGATTAATTTACTTGATTGAAACAAGGGCGCCTTATTTCCTTTTTGTATCTCTTCAACCTGCTCAGAATATACACAAGAAAAAAAGCTGAGCACTGAGTGGAACAATACACGTAGTTTATATAACGAAGGGGGACACCTCGTGCACTGCCACCTACTGTAGAGGTGCTATTTAGCTTTTATTAATCTTCGTTGTAATGAAAGTCTTTACGAAGTTTTATTACTAGCGGACTAGGACAGTCTGAGAGCTATAAGATTCTATTACTGTTGTTACAGGGCGCAGTATTGATCTATTTTATACATGAAACAATCAATACTGTTTTAATGAATGTTTTGAACAATTTCTTAACACTTAAAAATCACTATTCTTCTCATGAAACACTTTTACAATTTTCTCGCTAAATATGGCGGACTTCTTCGCTAACAAACAAAATGGCGAGGCACAGCGAATGATTGTGAAAAGTCAATGTCCTTTTCTAATCTCGCAGCACTCTACTGATCTCAATTACTGACGATATAGTTCCTTTTTATGAATATCACAAAATTTCACAATTAATTATTCACTTTCGATGTATGATTATTATTTCTCGTTGTTATAATATCGATCCAAATCACTTCTTGCTCCTTCGTTGTATCACACATGAACAAAAGAAGTCAGACTTCGCTACCTATAATTAAAATGGCTATTTCAGGAGGCTCGGCTTTCTGTTGCGCTATATTTACAATTTGAACTATTTCAGAGGGCTTAAACAAAAGTACTGCCTCAATACACATTCCGAGGTTGGCAACATTATCGGAAGAGGAACTGAAGGCACGACTGCAGCTTCAGCCATCTCTTGTTTACCTGCAATTGTTTAGTGACGTATTGACTGGCTGCATTCAGTTTTCCTAATACTTGGAGCTAGACGTTTTCAGTATTGCAATACATTACATAAATATAACAATTACGACAACAATGCTTTCATCTCTATTTTGTACGTTCCCTTTCTCTACTAAGTACTTTAAATTTGGTACAGCAATTATTGTATTCCCTCTAAAATACATGTTTTGAGTCCTCTGAACCCAAAAAAGGAATTTTTAGAAAAATATCTTGTGTGTGCGTGCCTGTCTGTTTGTGAACAGCATAACTCGTAAAGGAAAAGCTGTTAAAACACCAAACTCAGTATTTAAGCTCAGCATCTTTCAAAGAAACGACATTAAGGTACTAAAAAAAGAATCATTAATCCTAAACGCACTTCGAATTTTTAAAAATTTTGATTTTCTCAAAAATGACTGAAATTATTTTAAATTGCCATATGCTTAAGGTATTTTCAGGGCAAATTAAATTTATTAATTGAGTTTTTGGGAATATCCTCGGAAGTCCTCTTCAAAGTATATTGTTGTGTTTTGTATATTATATATCACTTGTACATGGTAGGATCTTGACCGTATACATATAACAGATAGTAAATTATATATGTACCTAATTATATAAACAACAAATGTTAATGTGATTGCTGTGGTCTCCCCCTTATTGAATTTAAAACATCGGTATCTCTGATCTTTGTTGTGGCATTGTTAAGGGTATTATTGAGCCATTGCTTGGGCTCGACCGGATTTTCCATATTAACTCGAGGCGAGTTGAAAATAGCTTCGCAGAAAAACCCACAACTATATGCACTTCCACACCCATTCTTCTAAGTGCATTAAACGACACACGGCGTTATTTCGCCATCTTACTTTAAGACTACTGATCTTTGAATTTCTTATTACTTTCTCTTCTGGTAACTAGGGGAAGTATTGTATTCCACCCAAAAATTCGATGTCGAGAATTCACCGGAATTGGACGCGTATCTGTCAGTCTGTGGACAGCATAACTCAAAAACGAAAAGTAGTTTAAAAACCAAAGTTGGTATTTAAGTTTAACGTGTTTCAAGGATGCAACACGAAGATTTTGAAGAAAATAGCGCCACCCTAAACTATCCTTTACATGGAAAATTTTTCGAAAATTTTGATTTTCTTGAAAATGGCTCTAATGATTTTGATTAAAATGCCATATGTTTGAGATATTTTTATGACAAATGAAATGTATATCTTGAATTTTCTGGCTATAGCCCCTGTAGTCGTATTTACTCTGGACGACTTCTGCGTAACTGGTAAACCGTTAGAGATAGACCAAATCATACTATACAAAAAATGTAGATCTTGCTAAAATACACAATTTATGTCTCAATAAATTTTTTTCTAGAGTGAACTATTTCGGAGATATTCCTTTTTATGTGTGTGAGTTTAAGCTTTCGTGAAATGGAACATCGTTGTTCTTTTTTTTATATGTTAAGCGTGCAAAGAGAACGAATCTCAAAGCTTTAAAAGATTTGACTATCGCTCAAAGCCTACTGTATTGTAATATTCCCCTTGCACCTACAAGGAAATAAGCAATAAGATAATTTGTACAAATGTTTATCTCAACTAACACGAAGAAGATATAGGAATAAGAGTTTGTAAGAATGTTTTACATACCTTACTTGCTGATCCTAAGAGTGACGTAAATACAGAGAATTCAGTTGTTTGCTGTCTTGCAGATCCACGCTGGTAGTACACATTATCCTAATACTGTCGAGTTTAGAAAACTAAGATGGGACGCTATAGCTTTAACAAGGAAATCTTGCGCGTTATGGACACAGTCTCACCAGTGGAAATGACTGTCGGAGCTAGGGCTGCCACCCTTGGCAGGTCAAAAGTCGGGACACCTCAAAGAAAAGGTGGCACGTTATTTATTAACGTTTTCAGCTCTTATCTTATCACCAAAACTAATCTATACACACCATACCTGAAATTTAAAATATTTAAATAACAATGCTTACCTTATATGCGATGCTCATTGTTGTGTCGAGTGTGGATTGTTTACTCCAGGTCACCGCCACCTTCTCTGTCCTGGATTACAGTGCGAAACAATTGCAATAATGCGTACGGCAGCGGTGTATTAGTTGACAAAGGAACCATGTTGCAACAGCCGGTATTATGAAAACGAGGCGGCGACCCAATTGAATCTTAAACTGTTGCTCTCTGCGTACATATATTATCTTCTGATAACAATAATAAGGGAAACTGAAGAATATGAAATTAAAAATCTGATGTGTTACACTCACATGACTTTCTCTACTCTTGTACTAACCATTCTTACAAACTCTTATTCCTATATATTCTTCGTGTTAGTTGAAATAAACATTTGTACAAATTATCTTATTGGTTATTTCCTTGTAGGTGCAAGGAGAAATGCTTTGTGCGATAGTCAAATGTTTCAGATTCCGTTCTTTGCACACTTAACATATAAAAAATGAACAACGATAATCCATTTCACGAAAGTTCTAAGTTTTCCGAAACTCGCACACATAACAAAGAATATCTCCGAAATGGTTCAACCTACAAGAAAATTTATTGGTACATAAATTGTGTATTTTAGCAAGATCTACATTTTTTGTACAGTAAGATTTGGTCTATCTCTAACGGTTTACCACTTGTGCAAAAGTCATCCAGAGTAAATACGACTACCTAGGCTATAGCCAGAAAGTTCAAGATATACATTTCATTTGTCATCAAAATATCTCAAACATATGGCATTTTAATCAAAATCGTTAGAGCCATTTTCAAGAAAATCAAAATTTTCGAAAAATGTTCCATGTAAAGGGTAGTTTAGCGTGGGGCTATTTTCTTCAAAATCTTCGTGTCACATCCTTGAAAGACATTAAACTTAAATACCAACTTTGGTTTCTAACGGACTGTTGGTTTTTGAGTTATGCTGTCCACAGACTGACACACACGCACACAGACACACACACACACACACACACACACACACACACACACACCTTTTTCTAACTTTTTTTGGATTCAGGGGGCCTCAAAACATATATTTCCTGTGAAATCTTGATATCGAAATTTTGGGTGGAATACAATACTTCCTCTACTTACTATACGTAGTAGAGAAAGTAAAAATGAATGTTGGTATGTTTGGAGTTGATAAACAATGTATTACTTTCACATGGCGTTCTCAACTCGCCCTCTAACATACAATTCATACATTTTCTAGGATTGAAATGGAAATGCAACGTATTGCATGCACATACTTTTCTCTGTCTGCTTTTATCTTACAAATACAATCTAGTTAACGCATACACTTTATGTCAAGCACATTTATTGTTCTTTTTCGTGTAGAGTGAACCATTTCCAATAAATTCCTTGTTGTTTGTTGGATTTTTCCAATAGTTTTCTCAAGTGGGAAGTCGCTATTCTTTTATTTATGCTCCTATTATCCAAATAAGCACGGATACGCATTACTTACATTTTATTATTTTATTTAAAGCTGCACTATTTATTCGTCCCTCTACAAATCTGCTGATCTAAGTTCAAAAATCCATAGTCAGATTTAGACAGCCTTATGTGTTTTACTATTGAGACTTTTTGTTACAAATTTTTATATCATTTAGTTCTCATATCTTAAAATGCTAATTGTTATCACTTTTGCCTAATGTCTGAATGTCTGCGTTCAAATACAGAATACAGAAAGAAGACTGTCGCGGTGCTTCTAGTGTTAATTTTGTGGATTGGTCAAGTAGTTCCAGAGCTGGAGTGCTATACTCGGAAAAGACATTGTTACCAGTTATTACGACCCACCTTAGCGCCATCAGCTATAGTTGCATTCAGTGGTATTTCCGTTCATGGCCTACTGTAATGAGGTGTGGCCATTCCTTTAAATAAGCAACATTTTCCCTTTCCAACATCGAAACACAGAGCGATTTATGCACAATGGATGGACAGGAGATTTGAACTCATTTCATAACATAAAATTTAAACATACTGTTAACTAGCTTTCTTATTAACTGTGAAATATAGTTGTGTAATAACTACCTCAGTAATACATGTTAATGGTCACCCAAAATCGTTAATGAATCTTCCAGAAAAAATTAAACGTTTTATTAAAATATTCATCACATTAAAAGTGAAACAAAACAGCTGACTACATATTGCCTGCGCAGTCCGCCATATTGTTACGTTACAGACGCTGATTGGCTATTTTGAAGTTGGATGAAAAAATTAGATGCAATTCAACTGAATTGTACACAAACAGGTTGGACACAAAAATAAGAACAAAATTGTATCCAACTCTCGATGTCTCACGATAAACATTTGCTCAAATTATGTTATTGCTAAGTTTCTGGTAGGTGCAAGGGAAATGTTGGAATAAGTGACAGTCGAATGTTTTATTTGAATGCTCAAAAGATGGAGAAGTGATACACAATGAAGAGGTCTTTAGGAGATTTCCAGAAATATCTAGATACACATTTCATTTGTCATGAAAGTATACGGAAATTTAATTAAAAAAATGTTAAAGCCATTAACCTCGATTACCTGAACACAGGAATTGACAATCGCGAAGCATCTTACTAGATCAAATAATGCACATATTTGTTTTTGAGTCAGACGGTAAACTATATCACACAAGCATCTTTATAGTACGAAAATCATGCTGCGATGTGAAGAAACCACGCCATTTTCCTTCGCTGCCAAGCCTACTGTATACTTCTTACTCCTATAACAAAATGTGTAATAGAAATATATCTGGAATAACAGAAAGAAGAATGGTCGTTTGTAAGAATTGTGATCGATATGTATAAGACACATGCAATCTCCGGGAGGTTCTGTACAAATTCAGACACATATTGCTTGAAGGGCAGGGTGAACTGTGTCTTACATCCTTGGAACTAATCTCAGAGACACCCTAGTGCCCTGTTTTGGTGCTAAAGATGGCCCAAAATACAGTTTATTTTGTGCTTCAAATAATAGGTGTTTCAAAACTTTTACAGAACATTCTAGTTCACCGTTACACATGTATTACTTCAAGTGCAGAAGTACCAATCTTATAATCTCATGTTTTTGAATTAGGATATTTATTAAACATGATGAATTATTCATATTTGGAAGCCCGTTATTGTGACCTTGCACTTGACGTTTTTGGAGAGACATTTGCATATTTTGTCAATGCAGCATCTGTTGCAGTGGCAACTTATGGCATCTTGCTCACTGTGGAACTACAGAGAGTGAGAAGGAAGATTTACTTAGCCGGAGGTATACTTGCAGTTGATTTAAGTAGTTCTCAGGAACTATTTCATCATTATAAACAACATCACAGTTTCCATCAGAGCTGTTCAGTTCTTAGTAATATTAAAATTATTTAAACTGGTCCATTTCTTTTGTTTTGTGTTTGTTTAGTATTTGTGGTAGACGTGTATTTTCCATTCTGGGTATATGTTCGTGTAATCCTCTGTCTCTATAAATCCTCAATCACCTGTAAACGAGAACAGAAGAGACAGTATGACAGGTCCTTAAAGTCCTTAAGGAAACGAGTTGACTCACCAGAAGATTTATTGGAAACGATTGCTCATTCTTCTTTTTTTCCGCTGCATTATTTTAATTTAACATTTGGTGGCATAGGATACAAAGTGCGATTTGTTTATATGACCATCTTTGAAAGAAAAATGCGTAGCGATTAAAATGCTGTCTTTCTACAAATGTGTGAATTTAGCTCAAGGAGTTGAAAAATGAGGCTCAGCAGGAGGTCCATATACTGTTAGATTCCGTGCGGGAAGGTTGGTAGTGTTATTTGTTACCTTATCCTCTTAACAGTAGCCTCTATTTCACTCATGTTGGTAACACAAAGGACAAGAGGACTGAAAAATAGCAGCTGTTTACGCCGGCGGCCTTTGGTTCACTCGTACACTCGTATTGGAGTGTAATCGAGTACTCAGAGCGATAAATGCACAAAAACACTTGATAGCGCTGATACTAACGTGCGAAATTTATATAGTTTACGTTGTCATTTCAGCAGACTTGGCAGACTTTTATGTGCTGCCTTCATAAAGAATCTGATGTGTTGAACTCACATGACATTCTCTACTCTTGTACTATCTATTCTTCTACCTAAATAGTGCAAAACTCACACGAATAACAAGAAATATCTCCGAAATTTTGGTAGCTTCAAGGCGTGGCCCTTTACGTTGATATTCTGCCATCTTCATTCACTTTAGTGAATCACTTACACCTATATCTTCGTCTACCATTAGCAAGGCACTTTTGAAAACTAAACTTGAAGTCGTTAAGCACTATTAATGACTTTACCCACTAACTGAGCATAATTTGCCCACTTCCTTCATGAACAGCTACCAGCAGTAACAACTAAATATTTGTGTTGAGTGCCGATTTTTCCTACCAGGGTTGCCACACCACTTTGCCCTTCCTATGCTCAGTCTTATTACGGTTTCATACTAGTACCGAGGTTAATTTTGTTGTTGTAAAATAAAAGGAAAGCGAAAAGAAGGAACCATGTGAAACTAATATATAGTATAGTAAAATGGATAGCATAAAAGGCTTCTCCATGAAAAAAACTACATATGAATTTCACGATAATCGGTTCAGCGCTTTTCGAGATAAACAGTTAATACCTAGAAACATCCGTGATATGAATTTGTAGAAGAGTGAGTAGAGAAAAAGATGTGAATGTGTTACCTAAAAGTGAGTAGAGAAAGCAGTTTGAATGTAATATGTAGCATTGATATTTCAAACCTATAGAAAACTGTGTAAATTATTTGTAGAAGAGGAAACAATTTTTTGTTTGTTTGTTGTAAAATCGCATATTTACAGGAAAACTGTTTATAGAAGAGTGACTAGAGAAGAAGATGTAAATGTGTTGCCTAAAAGTGAGTAGAGAAAACAGTGTGAATGTAATACGTAGCATTTATGCTTCGAAAATATAGAAAATTGTATGGCTTATTTGTAGAAGAGGGAATCAAACATTGGATTTTTGTGTGAAATCGCGTGTTTTTTTCAGGAAAGACACCTATATAGATAAACATAAAAAGCAAAACCTTTGGCTAAAAAGTTTTATCCAAATCGTTAGAAGCGTTTCCGAGATACGCGAAATATAATTATATACAGGAATTGCTCGTTTAAAGATATTAGATAGATTAGATAGGTATTTATTAATAGTACCTATCAGTGGCGTACGTGTCTATCAGACTTGGGTATGTATTCAAACGAATATTGTAAAATTGGTTAAAATATGATCCAATTTAAAGAGAATTGCCCTTCGGAGTTTTCATCTTTTATCATTTTCTGAAAGAAATATTCGATAACACTATGAGCATGATTCAAAAGAGAATTTCTTTTCTGTCAGAACTTACATCTGTGATTCATATAAACGTCTCTTCAATATTTCCGTCAACATTTAGTAACAACGCTACAAGTTGTTCTTCACTATTAATAACAGGAGTTTCACCTAGTAGTAACTAAACAGAGAAGGCTTCAGAAATTCTTGTCTTAATTTCAGTGTCATGACGTCACTCACACTTGAAATAAAGTCATTCTGAATATCAGGTAAAGGTGCACGAAAAACAGTCGATTTTTCCAAGTGCGCTTTCAGATAGGCGTCATATATTTAAATTCATTTAAATATTCAATATAATTGCCTCTGAAGATCCTTCATTCTGTTCGTGGCCATGAAAAGCAAGTGTCTATTTTCCTATAAAATACAGCGATGAGAAAGTAAAGCATTCGTCTTTTTCAATTCATTGTTATGCTGTTCAACTGACAGCTTGTCGTAATTATTGAATGAAAATTCCATTCCTGGATTTATCCCAAACATTTCTGGTTGTTTTTCGCATATTATGTGATTACAAATACAGTTGTGTTTTATGGTTGTCTTATAGGTAAATGCTATTTAAATCTTCATAACTGCTGGAATTCCAAACTCACTTTTCTTTTGAAAAAAGATAAACAAAATATTTGTTTAAAGTATTACGACACAGCCAGGACTCACATTCATAAACTTTGATGTTGAAATGCCTTACACAATTTTTAATGTTCGTCGTAATGCGCTTTGGAGGGTCTGCTTTAATTACATATTGTTTTTAAGAGAAAGTTTAACCTTTGGAAGCTTCTTACGTTCAGTTTGTCGATCACACAACAGTTTATTTTGATTTTCAGTGGAATAGCGGCACATAAAAGCAGTTTTATTTACTGTTATGGCTGTGATTCATTTCATAACATCTCGGATGTGATTGCCTCTGTCACATACCTTCATCCCAAAATCCGCACGAATCTTAACACACATTTTGCTTAAATAGTAAGAAACGAAATATCCACAATTGAAGAGCACACATACAAAGAGCAAAACAAGTCGAGAATTACTCCTTATTCGCGGCTATAAATGCAATAATGTTAGCGAAATTCCTAACATGAAATGTGCTCTTACATACCACATACCTTGGCACAACACCAGCTTCCTCTAGCTGACGACAGATGTCGTTGACCCAATTTTTGTTTCCAAACATACTGCTGCAAGGGGGCGTAAATTCAAATCATAATGTGAAAGCTTGATTTCTACTGATATTAAAACGAATATGTACAACAAAATTATAATGGATACCAATTTGGCAACTGCTTTGAGAAAAATTAGTTATATCCGTAACATCCATTGACGCTAAACCCCTGTTGCCTGTGTTGATAACTATTTTACACTTGCTAAGTATCTTACCGGTGCTGGCACAATGGCCTTATTTATAAACTGCACCACAATTTCCCGGCTCTTCAAAATTATCTATACTTGCTGCACAATTTTCTAGAAAATCGGCAGTTTTACGTCCAAGTGGGCCGCTCCTCCTCACGGGAGCGAGTGATGCGGGCTGGCGTCCCACAAGGGGCAATAATGTCCCCTTTTCTGTATATATTGTTCACCAATGATTTCCCAGTGGACGCCAGATGCAAGGTCGCCATGTATGCTGACGACACTGCAATATACAACCACCATAGAAATCCACGTTTCGGCCTTGCAGAAATGCAACGTTATGTGAACAACTTCCTCTCATGGCAACATGACTGGAAAATCAAAATTAATCCCGACAAATGCCAGCTGATTCATTTTTCTAAGCGGCGTCACACTTTGGCAACGGACCTAACGGTCGGTGGTCAAATATTGCACTGCCGTCAGCAAGTTAAATACTTAGGTGTCACCTTGGACCGCACAATGTGTTGGTCCACCCACATAAAAAATAGCGCCAATAAAGGCAGACAGCGGCTAAAGTTGTGCGCCCCCATCTTCCGTAGTAAACAGTTGCGACTAAAGTCAAAACTTATACTATATAGGTCATTTATTCTCTCGGTGGTCCTGTATGCATGTGTGGCCTGGGCTAATGCCTCCAAAACTGCCCTCAAACAACTCCAAACCCTCCAAAACCTCTCCCTCAGAAAAATCCTCTCTGCTCCACTCCTCACCACCACCCAAACTCTTCACCTCGAAACTCATATCCCGTTCATCCCGGAGGCAATAGACAAAAGAGCAATGGCGGCATGGACGCGCATTAGGAACCACGAAAATGACGTGATCGCTAACATCGGCAAAGGCGAGCCGAAGCACCGCAAGCATACTAGGATAAAAATGTTCTAGAAGCGGCTCGGCTCGCCGACTAATGCGCGTCCACGCAACCTCGTCCCTAAGCCACATACATGTTCCGGCAGAGGCCCTCGCCTCGGAAAATATTCAGGAGCTGCCACCGCGGGACAGTGTATATAGTGTAAATAGTGTAGTGCGCTGGGACGCATATTTCTGGTGTGCCCAGTGAAGATGTGTGTGTATGTGTGTACGAGTGTGTGTGTGGGTGAATGCGTGCGTGTATGTGTCTGTATATAATTTGTAAATATGTACATATGTATATATAACCCAAAGACGAAACAGACAAAAGACAAAAGAAAACTATTCTCGGTGACCTACAGATGGTCACCGTATGGGTTTTTGTATATAGCGAAAACTGTAAATATGAACAAAGTCAACTGTAAATCAATGTAAATATAGCCTGTAAGCCGGGCCCAATGTACCGGCACCAGGCCAATACTTTTAAAATAAATAACTAACTAACTATAACTATAAAGTGCAAAGCAACAACAAGAAATTCTTCAGATATGACTTTACGCATTTTTACTCTCTACTGGCAAGTAGGAGAAGTATTGAATTCCACCCAAAAATTCGATGTCGAAATTTCACCGCAAATATATGTTCTGAGACCCCCAATCCAAAAAAAGCATTTTTAGAAAAAGGTCTGTGTGTCTGGGTGTGTGTGTGTGTGTGTGTGTGTGTGTGTGTGTGTGTGTGTGTGTGTGTGTGTGTGTGTGTCAGTCAGTCAGTCAGTCTGTGGACAGCATAAGTCAAAAACTAAAAGTTGGTTAAAAACCAAAGTTGGTCTTTTAAGGATGCGACACGAAGATTTTGAAGAAAATAGTTCCACCTTAAACTACCCTTTACATGGAAGATTTTTCGAAAATTTTGATTTTCTTGAAAATGTCTCTAACGATTTTGATTAAAATGTCATATGTTTGAGATATTTTTATGACAAATGAAATGTATATCTTGAATTTTCTGGCTATAGCCGCTGTAGCCGTATTTACTCTGGACGAGTTTGGCATAACTGGTAAACCGTTAGAGATAGACCAAATCATACTATACAAAAAATGTAGATCTTGCTAAAATACACAATTTATGTCTAAATAAATTTTCTTGTAGAGTGAACCATTTCGGAGATATTCCTTGTTATGTGTGTGAGTTTCGGAAAACTTGGAACTTTCGTGAAATGGAACATCGTTGTTCATTTTGTTATATGTTAAACGTGCAAAGAGAACGGAATCTCAAAGCTTTTAAACATTTGACTATCGCTCAAAGTCTACTGTATTCTAATATTCCCCTTGTACCTACAAGGAAATAAGCAATAAGATAATTTGTACAAATGTTTATCTCAACTAACACGAAGAAGATATAGGAATAAGAGTTTGTAAGAATGGTTAGTACAAGAGTAGAGAAAGTCATGTGAGTGCAACACATCAAATTTTTTATGTATTAAAATGTCTATCTCTTGCGTTTTACAGTAAGTCATCCAAAATGAAAAGGATTTTAGTGGCTATTCGAACTGCAAGTTTGAAATTTAACCCCATTTCGTTTCTGAGATGTGCTGTTTATAGACAAACGCAAACGTAGACACGATATTATTCTAAAATGCTCTTTTTGGGCGGGGAATTCAGGCAGTCTCCAAACACTTACGATGAAACCTCGATATCGAATTTTTGAGTGAAGTACAGTGCCTACTGTATTTATTGTTAATTGTGTTGTAGAGAAAGTAACAAGCTATCCCAAGAATAACTTGAAGTCATATAGATTTTCCCATCCAGAGAGCGCTAAGTGTAAACAAGCAGGAAGAATGTGGTCCACCAGATTACTAGGTTATCCCCCCCCCCCCCCCCCCCCCCCCCCCCCCCCGAAAAGGCTGGTCTCGCGTCGCGCCGGCCGTGTTCATCTTCATTCACGCAACTTGGGGAAACAAAATGATTGTAATTTAGCCCCGGACCTGAAACGGGACGAACCTAGGCTTGAAGAATCCTTGGCCGCATAACAAGTGGGTTAGAGGGGAAGGTTACAGTATTAAGTAGAGGCATTGGGCCGTCTGAGCAATGAGCAGGTACTCTGTTAAGTTGGCACTCCTTGTTAGCCTAACTTCCACACTACAATAACAACAACAAGGAAACTTGTACTTCTTTCAGCTGAATTTTCCCTGGTTGTCTCCTTCTTGGGTATAGAACGGAATTTAGAATTTAATTCTAAAGTTGTTCTTTTTCTCTAGCACTCCGTCAAAAAATTCAATATCAACAGTCCACCAAAATACATGGCAAATAAAATGTTTACCTTTAACTTTCTGGGAATAGCTTCCTCATTTGGAATACACTTTGCATAAATTTCTAAAACTGGTGAACCAGATATATACGGTATGGCTTTATTTAAGAAACGAATTTTATTTAAAATAACTTTTTGTGCACTTTTTTCTAGATATCAGTAGTCGTCGGTATGCATTTTTCAATACTTTCACATTTTGAAGTACTCAGTTGTTTCTCTGGATTTCAGGGGAAGAATATATTTGTGAAAGGAAATCTCCAAAATGGCTGTTGCCAGAAAAGCGCTATCCGAAGGTCTGTGTGTTTTATGCGGTAAGATTTTATTTGTTTCGAGGCAAACGAGTTATATAAAATTCTACGAAATTCCTTTGGAATGAAGAAGACTTCATGGGCTATTAACAGAAAACTCGAGATACCAATGTTATTTTTCATGTAATTATATTGACCACGCATTTTAATCAAAATCGTTTCAGAAAATAAAATAGTAAAGAAATATTCTCCATAAAAAGAGTAATTTCGATTGAGGGAGATTTTTCTTGAAAATCAAGTCGTATCCTTGGAAGAGGTTCAACTTAAATACGAAAATTGATTTCGATTTAAGGTACTGCTGTTCACAAATACATATATGGACCTTTTTCAAAAATAATTTTGTAATTCTTCAGCGGAATATTTGTACTTCTAGTGCAATGTCCATATCTAATTATTAGCTGAATTGCAACCGTTCCTCTCGTGTATTATGTGCACAGAGCACAAATAGTAATAGACATGAATTTCTGATGGTCTGTAGGGGCATTTATAGGCTGATATCGGTCTCCAGTAATCTGACACGTTACCTACTCCTCCCCTGCAGTTGAGGAAGGTGGCCATACCTATTCTTAATTAGCCAATGAGTTAACAACACCAGCATTGTTATGCTCTATTGGTTCAATACAGAACACAAGGTAACAGTATTTGCCAAGAAAATAAAAGGTTGCCGTAATAAAGTACCCTACAGACGGTAAGGAATGAGGCGTCTTTTCTTTTCGCGTTGCCTTTACAGAATGTAAATACGTGCAGGTAACTTTTGACAAATTATATAAGTTAAATATAGTTTAACTTCGCTATAGTTAACTCATTACAAGGGGTGAAAGCATCCGTAATTATTTCAAACATCGTTAATCGGACGTTACATCAAAATCCAAGCCAAAACAAAAAATAATGGTAACCCTTAACCTCCTATTCCTTCCCCAAAAGTGGCTAATTTGGAATTCTGTGTAAAGAGTACACACTTGTAATACTTTAATGAACGAATTAGAAGATAGAATATTCTCTTTTAAGCGGATGGATTGTGGAGGAATCCACGGTTGAGCGTTATCTGGTGAGTTTCCAAGACAATCACTAGACCACGAAAAAACGGACGCACACAGAAAACAGAACAGTTTGGCAAGAGAAATTTCATTCTCCGTGGAAACAATCCAATAACTCTGAACAGGGGAATTCGTTTCTTCCTTGAAAGAAGAAAAATTCCATTCTGAAACAGAAGGTTTCGGTTGGCTGCTCGATGAGCCATATTCCAAACACGTTTTGGGCAATCCACAAATAGACATGAAAGTAATGCTTACGAAATTTCCTCTTGGGTATTTGTCATGGAGTTGGGCTAAAAGTAAGCAAAGTTATTATCCATTATTATGTAAAGTTTCTATGGAATAAGACTTGTTTACTGTAAATAGTAAACTAAATGTTAGTGTGCGTATATTCCGTTTTGTGTTTAATACCCATGATTCACTGGAATACAGGGACTGCCATTATTTTATAAAATTTAAAATTCAAAACTCAGTTCATAATTTAAACAGCGAGTGAGTGCTATAACATGAAAATAAATATTGACAGATAAAAAATAAAAGCATTTTAGGTTAGAATCCTATCCGTAGTAAAATTTGATTAAAGAGTAAGTTGTTCGAAAAGGTAAATGAATTTTCTTATCTTGGTTATAAAGAATCATTTGTACATGGAGTAGATTCTTGAATACACTAGAACCATAGGAATAATTAACAACATAATGAATTTTCCCTAATATAGAAGGATACGGATCTGCAAGATGTTGGCTAGACCAGTTCTGTGTTATGCTAGCGAGGCATGGAGCATGAGAAAGACAGTTGAAAGTTGAGTAGCTACCAATGAAATGCGATTCAACGACTGGATTTACGAAGTGAGATTCCTAAAGTCATTCTTCATTGTCATCTACATGGAAAAAGATCTGGGACGTACTGGGAAGCAATGAATGGAGAATTTTACCCTCCTTTGAGTCAGTAACAGACTTTGGGCCTAAAACTCACATAGAAGATGAAACCATTGCGTAATTTGACAAGGATATTCTTGAAGCTGCAGGTAATCCTATTTTCTTGTACAGATGAGTGCGAGACAAGGAAGAAAGCTATAACGGGAGTGTCTTGAGCGACTAATCATGCACTGCACTGTCACGGTTCACTTTTCAACAGTTAATGCTGCACTTAATCACCAGGACAGGAGACTATTTAACGTTAGAGTATTATTGTGTTGTGTGGTAACGATGTCATTAGTCAGAAATTAAGTGACTACTGTATACAAATGAAGCACCATCACTCACACTCACATTCATGCTAATAAGGACATAACGGAAAGTAACCGAAATAAACAATACATCCCAGCTGGGCGTGCCTCAGAATCTCTCTTCTCGTCTTATCCATTTCACCCGTCCATGTTATAATCTGTTTGTTTCGTAAACAGAGCTTCAGTTGGGAAATTGTGCAGGAGACCAGACTTTTCAATACTACATCCTCTGTTTCACTGCAAAAATGGATAAATTGTATAGCAGGCTCTTTAAATTTGTACAATTTTTACTTTCTCTACTACGTATAACAAGTAGGGGAATTATTGTATTCGAACCAAAAATTCGATACCGAGATTTCACTGGAAATATGTTTTGAGACCCCTGAATCTCTCGTGTGTGTGTGTGTGTAAGCTAAATGTTTCTTATTTACAGGAGGTTAGGTTGGGTGTAAACATATATAAATGCAAAGAAACTTTTGCTTCTGATTTACGAGAGGTTAGGTTAGGCTTATACATAATTTTGCATGAGGAAGTTTGCAGTTTACAACGAAAGATTCAATCATTTTATTATTCCAAGTACAATATTGCAACATTACAACAAAACAGTAATCTTCTGGTAGTAGATACAACATATGGTGGTTATCCTGTAGGAGCCCGTCCTCACGTGGTCGATAGGCAGTTGTTTGTGACTGAAGCATTGTTGCTATGAGCTTCATTTCCTTTAACTCGTTGGTGACGTATGTATTGCCAACGCTGGAAAATTGAAATCAGCGGAAGTATGTGAATGTTGCCAACCAACTTGTTAACGTTATTTAGAGTTATTGTTTTGTAATTATGTAAGTGATGTGACTTAAGTTCTTGTGCGCTGCGGTTGTGGTTTTAATCTGTATTCTACATACGTTTGAAAATGAAAAACTGGACTGAGGAAGAGATATTGTGGCTCATCGAAGCATATAAAAATGAAAATTACCACAACAGGCACAACAGAAGGCGGTAAACCGAGAAGGGATGCTCTCGGAGCACCCGCCTAGTAAGCGGAGGGTCTGTAGTTCAAATCCCAGCTGTGGTATTGAATTGTGAAGTTCTAGTACTACCTCTCAAACATTGCCCACACACGGTTTGTGTTTAAAAATACCAGTAGTAAGTTTGTTGGCAGAAATAAATAATAAACTTGAACTTGTTGCGCATTTTCACAGATGACTACACTTATCAAAGGTACAACAATCCTTATTTGAGATTGTATAATACGGTAATTTTATTACAGATTACGCATATTAACAAAAACAACAATATGAAGAAATAATAGTACATTGTTTTGGCATTTTGTGATGCGTGGTTGGTAGTTTTAGCGAGTTGTACAATGTTAAGTTGGCAACAGATATTTCTGCCTTGCAGCGCCATCTTCTTCCATTGTAGATCAGTGACATAATAGAACTGTCAGTGAACCACGTGACGACGGTCTCCTACAGTTTTACCTATATGGTTGTGCACATCGATAATCACTCACAACCTTTCTCGCTCTCGTTTTCTGGACTTGAAATGTATGAAGTTCTTCAGCTTCCTGTAAATATTTAACCAGGTCTAGTTTAGTTGGGTTCCATACACCTACTTCCGATTCTTGGTCTCGTGCCTGACTGAGTTTGGTTATTACCTCACTCAGTTTGTTATTTGCCTCTCTCACTAGTCTGAGATACTCTTCTATATCGTTGGTTATATCCTCCTTCCACACATTTTCCAAAGGGCTATGCTGACGTTTCACCACATCCTCGGAATCCTCGGCATCTCCAAATGTGACCTTACTCCTTCCATATTCTGTGTTATTCGTCACGTAAAGCGTGTCTCTCAGCAATCGGTAACACTCAAGATATTAAGAAAAGTTCTTTTCCACCTCAAAGGAATATTATACAAACAATAATTTCACACTTCTAGCGTCTCTTGTTAACTTTTGATAATGATATAAAACATTATATGATAGTCATTTGTTTGCAATTGTTGCGTTTCCTATTGCTATCCTACAAATGCTGCCATAACCTTATTGATATCTGTAACACGAGTTACATAAACGGTTGGTAGCACTATTTACGCTAATATTTACATTGTATCTTCATATTTTGCTTCTCGAGAAAGAGGGAATTTGTTTGAAAACCAGAATATCCGTCCAGTTCTTGATACTTTTCACGAGGTGTATCTTAATAAGTATCAGACATTTAATAAATATGTGGCTATTTACACAAAGCTACAAACCAATGTTTTGTTAAAGGATTGTCATTGTGGTAAAACTAGAAAACCAGTTACAACAATAGCGTCTCGTGATTTGGGAGGGTGGCATATCTTTTCAGAATCAGCACTCCTTGCATGACAGTTAATTCCGAATTTCACCAGAAAATATGTGCAAAGAAAACAAACCATCTATAGCGAATATAAGATAGCGACATATGTTTTGAGGCCCCCTGAATCCAAAAAAAGCAGTTTTAGAAAAAGGTCAGTGTATGTGTGTATGTGTGTGTGTGTGTGTGTGTGTGTGTGTGTGTGTGTGTGTGTGTGTGTGTGTGTGTGTGTGTGTGTGTCAGTCTGTGGACAGCATAACTCAAAAACGAAAAGTCGGTTAAAAACCAAAGTTTGTATTTAAGTTTAATATCTTGTAAGCATGCGACACGAAGATTTTGAAGAAAATTGCTCCCCCCTAAACTATCCTCTACATGGAACATTTTCGAAAATTTTGGTTTTCTCGAAAATAGCCCTAACAATTTTGATTAAAATGCCTTACGTTTAAGACATTCTTATGACAAATTAAATGTATATTTTGAATTTTCTGGCTATAGCCCATGTAGTCCTGTTTACTCTGGATGACTTTTGTATAACTGGTAAACCGTAAGAGATAGACAAAATCTTACTGTACAAAAGTGTAGATCTTACTAAAACACATAATTTTGGTCGAAATACAATTTTTGTAGAGTAAACCATTTGAGAAATATTTCTTGTTATTTGTGTGAGTTTTAGAGAACACATACTTCTGTGAAATGGAACACCGTTATTGATTTTTTATATCTTGGCCGTGCAAAGAAAACGGAATCTCAAAGCTTTAAAAATTTGACTATCTCACAAAGTACCTACAAGGAAATAAGCAATAAGATAAAATCTGCAAATATTTATATCTCAACCAACATGAAGAAGATATAGGAATAAAAGTAAGAATGGTTAGTACGAGAGTAGAGAAAATCAGATTTTTATTTTTGACTCCTGAGAGTCCTAAGTAACTGTTTAGGTAACTTATGTAGTGTTTTTTAAGTGTCTCCAAAGAAGCCCAAAGCTATTGGGCACGTGCAACCTCAGCCTAAGTGTTGCAGAGATAAACCATGAAAGCACGTAATTCAGCCTACAGTATGCCTATAAAGTATGGTGATTTTGTAAAGTATAGGGGGACATTCTGCCTTTCAGTGCACTATTTGGTGGTACTTGACGCTATTTGCCAAGTCATAAACACGACCAGAAGGAGATTTACATTGCCAGCATCTGCTGTGGACCACAGTGCCCGAGGAGGCGGTCCATACATCTTCAAGGAATGTGGGGCGCACTAGTGCGCGCCTGTCACATTTCGGCGTCCGCTTTCCTCTATGGGCGGAATATGTAGAGGTAGACGATGTAATAATTAAGAAATGAGGAATCGGATGCTGGAAATAAGACGATAAAACGTTTTCCCCTCACAGAGTTTCTAATTAACCTCCTCCCGAATCTATTTTTTATCTAAGGAATTAGTGGAGTAACAAATTGAAGGAAGGCAGAGAGACAGTCGCAAGATAAGCGTTCCTTCATGCATATCATGGCATTTAAAACGTCGCCATGAAAGCTTCATAAACAAAATTAGAATCGTCCCTGAAATCCTCTTGTGCTTTGAAACTGCAGAAAACACATAACTTCTCTTCTTAGTCAAACTGTCTTAATTTATTTCATTTTACGTGAAACAAAAATAAATGAAATCCAGTGCTCCTTAAACTCAGATAAAAGGAATTCCTAGAAGTTCGTTCATAGTTCAACTTAAATAAAATATTCAGGCACAGGACTCGCAGGCAAAACAAGACATAAAAATCTGACGTGTTACATTCACATGACTTTTCTTACTCACTTATATAAAGTATTTTAATGCTTGTTGCTAATTATTGATACAGATAAATTTCTCCACTACCTATGACACATCGGGAACTTTAGGTATACTATTTACACCGCGTTCCTAGTTTTAAAATAATGCAGTATCTGAAATTGAGTTAAAGACTTGACCACGTGCCAAAAATAGAGGCCGACGATTTGAGATTCCAGCAGAAGTTAGTTAAATGATATAGTACTCTGATAGTAATTAAGGGTCTGTGAATATGGCAAGTGTTTTACATTTTCTTGGAGGTAATTACCAGCGATATTACAAAGAGCCGCTCTAAGTGTCATATCAGTGTCAGACATCGCTTGCTTTCTAGCACAAGATGGCGCCTTACCTTTAGGAAATAACACATAGCTTGACTCACTATTTTGTCAAGCGATAGTCACTTGTCAATATAATGTCGATGTCCCACGGTTCAAGTTTTTGGTCCAAAGCATTGTATACAAGAAAAATGCATCGTGAGACATCGGGAGTTGGATATAATTTTGTTCCATACAATTTCTCTCCTCTCCCTCACTAACCAGTGCTCCAGAATTTACTGACACAGACAGAAGTAACAAACAAACTGGCGAACTCATTTCCTAGGTCTACTCTACAGTCCTGCCACACATACGACACAAACAAACCGCCAGATTCAAAACAGCGATTGATTCAAACCCGCTTGCTGTTTCTGCCGCATCCTATACGTGTAATTCTTCGGTTTCTGTTTCCTCAGTTGGCAGCGCTGAATAAATTGAACTACATAGGTGTTCTATAGAATTTAACATTTTCTGGTCAAATCTTTGCGGTATGGTATTTAAATTACTATTTTATCTATGAAATAGTGCAGATAAAGATCATTCTACAGTCCGACTCTTGATCACCGCTCTTAGGGCTACCAATTCTGCAGACTAAATTGATATAGTGTACACAATTTAAGTACTTAACTTGATTTTTACTTTTTCTACTGGTAAGTAGAAGTATTGTATTCCACCCAAAAATTCGATGTCGAGATTTCACCAGAAATATATGTTTTGAGGCCCCCTGAATCCAAAAAGAGCATTTTTAGAAAAAGGTCCGTGTGTGTGTCTGTGTTCTGGTCTGTGGACAGCATAACTCAAAAACGAAAAGTCGGTTAAAAACCAAAGTTGGTATTTAAGTTTAATGTCTTTCAAGAATACGACACGAAGATTTTGAGGAAAATAGCCCCACCCTAAACTACCCTTTACATGGAAGATTTTTCGAAAATTTTAATTTTCTTGAAAATGGCTCTAACGATTTTGATTAAAATGTCATATGTTTGAGATATTTTTATGAAAAATGAAATGTATATTTTGAATTTTCTGGCTATAGTCCCTGTAGTCGTATTTACTCTGGAGAATTTTTGCATAACTGGTAAACCGTTAGAGATAGACCAAATCATACTATACAAAAAATGTAGATCTTGCTAAAATACACAATTTATGTCTCAATAAATTTTCTTGTAGGGTGAACCATTTCGGAGATATTCCTTGTTATGTTGTGTGAGTTTCGCAAAACTTAAAACTTTCGTGAAATGGAACATCGTTGTTCATTTTTTTTATATATTAAGCGTGCAAAGAGAACGGAATCTCAAAGCTTTAAAACATTTGACTGTCGCTCAAAGCCTACTGTATTGTAATATTCCCCTTGTACCTACAAGGAAATAAGCAATAAGATAATTTGTACAAATGTTTATCTCAACTAACACGAAGAAGATATAGGAATAAGAGTTTGTAAGAATGGTTATTACAGGAGTAGAGAATGTAATGTGAATGCAACACATCAGATTTTTTGTTTATGTAGTAATGTGCGCTGCTATCCTCTACCTATCCTTAGTTCACCACTGTAGCAGCCGGTAGCAGGTTAGTGGTTTGCTAAATGTTTAATACTCACCGCAGATGAAGGTCTCCAAGGCGGTAAAGTAGCAGATTGTATGCAGGAACTTGACAATCGCGTCTCGATGCGCGTTTGTTCTGCTTGCATAACAATCGCAGAGAGCGCATCCCTCATTAGCATGGAGTTGCGTGTCCTGGAAAGGAAATCACGCCATCTGACTCGCAGACGTGGCCTTGTCAATCAGATGGGACGAGTCTATCCTTTGTGTAAAACATCTTCTTCCCCGGGGTTAACAGCCCTCCCTCCCTACTTTCATGGGAACTGCGTCACAATCACTTGAAAACACAAACACTCACTCTAGAGCTCTGGAATCTAGTGCTACAAACGGTCCAAGTCAAGAAGGCCTCTGCTTTCTCGAAGTAACAACACGGCATCCTTGCTGTTCTCTTTTTTCAGTTTTCACTTTGTTTTCTTTCTCCAAAAACTGTTTTCGCCGGTACATGAGACCCAGCTTAGAGGCTACAGTACCCTATGTACACTGTTCTACACTTTCCCCGGTTTTGCTGTGGTGTCCCAGGTGCGCAGAGTTAAAATGTTGATTCTCGCATGTTTGCGGTGTTTCGGCTCGCCTTTTCCAATATTGAACATTGGGGGATTCTGGTGTCTCCTAATGCGCGCCCACATGGAGGGAACTCTGTTATATTAGTAATTTTAGGTACCAAATGCCTAAAGCAGATACAGTATCGACACCACAAGCTCCTATAAATATAAAACGAGGAGCTACGCGTTTAGCCTTTTATTTTAGCTATTGACTAACCTGAAGTATAACTGGAAACCATAACTCAGGCCGGCCTTCGTGATCGATAGAGTTTTTCGGGGATCTACCGGGATCCCTAGAAAATGGTACAGTCAAAGATATTAAATAACGTGACGTATGCTTTACAACGTTATTCTGATTGTTTTTTTTTTTTAACTTTCACAACTACGATTGGTAAGTAGGGGAAGTATTGCATTCGACCCAAAAATTTGATTCGAGATATCACCGGAAATATATGTTTTGAGACCCCCTGAATCCAAAAAAAGATTGGTCTTAGAAAAAAATTCGTGTGTGTGTATGTGTGTGTGTGTGTGTCTGTGTGTGAACAGCATAACTCAAAAACGAAAAGTCGGATAAACACCAAAGTTGATATTTAATTTAATATGTTTTAAGTATGTGACACGAAAATTATGAAGAAAAATCTTCCACCCTAAACTATCCAACATGGAAACTTTTTAAACAATTTTTATTTTCTCAAAAATGGCTCTAACGATTTTGATTAAATGACATGTTTAAGATACTTATTTTTATGACAAATGAAATGTATACTTGGTAAACCGTAAGAGATAGACCAAACCTTACAATAGACCTGTTAAAACATAAAATTTCGTCCAAATGTATTTTTTATGGAGTGAACCATTTCGGAGATATTTCTTCTTATTTGTGTGAATTTTACAATACTTCTACTTGTCTCAAGTAGAAGGTCGTTTTTCACTTTCTTATCTCTTGGTCATGTAAAGACAATAGAATTTCAATGGCTTCATTCTGCAACTAGTTATAAAATATTTGACTATCACACAAAACATTCCCTTGTACCTACAGGGAAATAAGCATTGTACAAATTTTTATCTCAACTAACACGAAGAAGATGGAGGAGTATTATTAGTACAAGAGTAGAGAAAGTCATGTGAGTGCAACACATCAGATTTTTAATTATAACTTTCCGAAATATTATTCCATATGATGAATGAGAGTGGAAATATGCAAAATAGGCCATTTTAAGTACGTTCAGATAAATTGAAGATCTTGAGGGAGATATACAGTGCAAAACATATTAAGCATTTTTTTTATAGAACGTCGATATAAATTCCCAAGTCTAGGTTTCTCCCACCCAAATTTCGAGGAGTTAAATTTTATCTGACATTGTTACCAGTTCTTTTTCTAAACTGTCTTCGGGAAAAACTGAAATTTTTGTTTATTTCATGTCACTCTGGAGCCCTTTGTTCTACAACAGAATATCATAGCACATATCATTAAGCTACTTGTAAAAGTTACTTAAACCAGGGCCATAAAGTAATTGGGGTATTTATCTCTGATGTAAGATTCCCTTGTGGTCTAACTAGGAAAGTACGAATCAGCTGGTAAGTTGGCCATGGTAGCTTAATGGTTAGAGCAGCCACTCGATAAGAGGAAGATCCGTGGTTCAACTCCCGGCTTTTGTGTGCTAAAAACACCAGCATTAGTTTGTAGGCATAAATAATAAACAATTCGTTATTGAATATACAATGAAAATAACAATTATTTTCATTGAGGATCTCCATATTTAACACTTTCCACACCGGAACAAGAAGCAAAAGGTTGAAACGGGAAGGGAGATTTAAACTTTTATAATACCGGGCCCTAATTAGCTTGGCTTCGGAGTTGCGATGCGTTAGAACATATCTGAACGAACAACGGTTCAAACAAGAATTTCCACTTAGTGGTAAAGCGGTGCCTGGACCATTACAACATCGTGTTTGGTGTTCCCAAGCGAAACCTCGACACACACTTTACGGACAGTCGTGTTCCCTAGCGGCAACCGAACTGAGGACCGTTGTAAACACAGTGCAAACTTGAACTTCTCCTGTCAATGCCCCTTGGAGATTAGTGAATATTAAACTACGACGTGAAAGCCTTGCGATTTTTACCATTTTGAAATAAGAGATTTACAATTTTGTCTATATATTTGCTATTTCACAAACATCGTTCAAAAGCTTTTAAAATAAAATAATATAAAGAATCTGATGTGTTGCACTCACATGACTTTCTCTACTCTTGTACTAACCATTCTTACAAACTCTTATTCCTATATCTTCTTCGTGTTAGTTGAATTAAACATTTGCAGATATTATCTTTTTGTAGGTACAAGGAGAATACGGGGACACAGACTTTGAGCGGTTAATATATATAAAATGAATAACAATGTTCCATTTGACACAAGTATAACTTCTCCAAAACTCACACAAATAATAAGGAAGATCTCTGAAATGGACGATAATTATGCGTTTTAGCAAGATCTACATTTTTTAATAGTAAGATTTGGTCTATCTCTTACGGTTTACCGGTTATGCAAAAGTCATGCAGAGTACATAGGACTACATGGGCTATAACCATAAAAATATATCAAACATACGGCATTTTAATAAAAATTGTTAGAGCTATTTTCAAGAAAATCAGTTTTTGAAAAACTTTTCATGTAAAGGGTACTTTAGGGCAGAGGAATTTTCTTCAGAATTTTTGTGTCGTATTCTTAAAAGGCATTGCACTTAAATACCAACTTTGGTTTTCAACCGACAGGCACACACACACACACGGACTTTTTCTACAAATGATTTTTTTGGATTCAGGGAGTCTCAAAACATATATTTCCTGTGAAATCTCGACATCGAATTTTGGGGTGGAATACAATACTTGCTCTACTTACAATATGTAACAGAGAACGTAAAAATGAACAATGTATTAAAAAAAAAAATCACACACACACACACACACACACACAAAAACACACACACACACACACACACACACACACACACACACACACACACACACAACGTAATCTATGACGTGTAGACAGAGATACCGTAAGATATTAATATATTCTTATCTAGTTAACTAAAGATATTTAGAACACACGTACATAGGTTTTTGTTCTATGTGTATGTTTTTAAATATTGTTTTATTTATTTCCATATAGGTTATTATACCTTATATAAATAAGGGTGTTAACACGAATAATGTAAATAAATCTTTGTCGATAAGATCTTAAATATAGAAAGGTAGATATGTCATATTCTGAACCATTTCCCTCCCCTTATGTAGGACTTACACCCCCTAGGACTTACAAGCCGGTGGCTAGGGTCAGACGTCTGTGTTAAGTCAAGCACCAGGTATGAGAGTGAGAAAGAGGATGAAATGAACTGCAGGTGAAATCGATGAAGGGAAAGCTGATGATGAAGTTGGTGGAATGAGTGGCAGGGGAACAGGAGAACCCGGAGAAAACTCTTCCAGAAGTCGCGTTGTCTCCACAAATACCACGTGCGGGTCCCTGGGTTTGAACCCGTGTCACCATGGTTATAGGCAAACGGTGTAAACCTCAGCTATGGCGCCTGACAGGGTATATTTTAACTTTACTATATTACTTCCATTACAACAGTTTCTACGAGAAATGTTTCAAAAATTGTCCAGAGGCTCCAGAGGCAGTTCGAGTCGAGTGCAAAATGCGACATTTGATGCTGTTTCCAATACCTCTTGTCTTTGATGAGTCTACTATAGCAGTGGTTCCCATCAAAACTTTCTCAGAGACCCCCTCATCGGTTCCTATACTGACAAGGACTCCTTAAATTCTTAAATTGTAGATTAAAATATTACAAATATAGTAATTTGAGTTACATTAGTAACTAATGTATATTTTCTTTTACAGTCAACTGGCACTAGCTCAATCTAGTGCCAATGTTAGGTACTCGTAGTTCTGCCAATATCCGTTAGTTGGTGCTTGCTGCATACTTGACATCTATCAACGGCTGGCCATTTTCATGTTTGCCTATTCATCGTGGATGCTTATGACATAATTATTTATAAAGATTTAATTTCTTCGGCAAGATATAGAAATTGAAAATGGATTGCTAGTTGAACAGTGGATCATTAAAACGTGATAGGCTTACTTACGAAGATGATCAGGAGTTACTTGATGTGAATGTGCAGGTAAAACGTCGTCTGTTGAACCAAACCCTTAAGTCTAAGAACAGTGCTTGTTGCCCTACTGTGGAAATTTGGAGTTTGGTTTTACATATACTGCATCTGAACATGAACCTAAATCTCAATGTGCTATTTGCTTCGCGAAACGTGAGATTTCGGGAAAATCGATGGTAAGTGTACCGCAATGAGAGATTGCCAACGAGACCTGGGCGAAATTTTGGTAGTACTCGTATAAAGTAGGGTTAGCTGGCCCGATTACTGGTCGATGGATTGGTCGAAGAGGTCCAGTAGCATGGCCTTCACATTTTCCGGACCTCACTCAATTGGATTTCTGGCTATGGGAACATTTAAATATATTTCTGTATGCCAAAACCCATAAAAATGTGGATACCTTGCAAAGTTTTGTTAAATGGCACATATTTCGACACATATTTGTTTATAGGAATATTTATTCTAGTTTTGACCAATCTCAGCTCCTGTTGCAATATCGGACAGCTTTTTCAAACATCCTGCATATATCATATTAGAATTTTGGAGTTAACGTCAGTGTTTTGGCACAACAATGTTAATTACCAGTGGTAGTCACCTCAAGTGACAAAGGGCTGTATTAAAAGTCAAACTAGCACTCCCTTTTTACCACACTTGCGTCATTCTTTTTAAATATTGTGTGTAATGTTCCTGCCACGAACCAAGGTTAATTTCACCAGTCAATAACTCAGAATCAGTATGCAGCTCAACAAACGGGGTTACACACTTGTATATTTACTTGCAAAACTGCATATACACAATATTAATATTCCGTCATGTATGATGAATAAGCCAATAAGACAACATTAACATTTGTTTACATTTGTAATTAGCATAACAATCAATGAGAGACAGGCTGTGATGTATTGTTACCAAGCGGAAGCAGACGCGACTGTCATAACAATAGCAGCATAATTTACTCCATGCATACGCATTTCCTTTATGCTACGTAAAAGTATCGTAGACAATTGCTCATTTAATTTATTTAGCACACACATGCAATTTTCTCTCGTTGTGATACTAACACAGGTAATTGAATAATAATTAACCGTTTAAGAAATACAAAATACAAATTTTGGGGAAAATGAAAAGAAGAGGTTTATTTTTGTTTTGAGGCTGACATATTTCGTAAAACTTACAGATCTTCAATGGAAAATTGAAGCTATTAATAGTGAAGTAATAGAATATCAAACAAAAACCAACATAGAGACTAAAAACTTCACTTATTTTAGTAATTAGTCAAAGAAGTTACCATAGTTACAGACGCTCAACTATCCAAAAGATCAATGCGTCGCCAACCTCTGGAAACAAACCTTATAAATACAATCTATTGCAAGTATTCCAAAATTCATAACTCGGTTCCTGGGTTTTAAAATTAATATATTTTCCCAAACCATTAAATCTATAGGTCCATTTAATTGTTTTAATAATTTAACCTCTGGGTTCATTTCATGATTAAATGACTAAAAATGATCTGCCATAGATGATTTATCAGTAAGTTTGGTAAATTTTGTATATTAAATTTATTTTGAGGGACCAAAGATATACTATGTTCTTTAAAAATTTTGTAAACTTTTTATTAGTCCACGGATGGTTAGTAAACTTTTTAAAAATACAATCATATTTTATTTTCTTGAGGGTAGAAACTTCTTTAACAGGTTTTTAATATTTGAATTTTTCTACTTTTTATGTATAAAATCTGTATTAAACCCATTAATTACCGCAGTGTTGATACTGTGTTTATATTCTATGTTAAATTCTTCCTTATTAAGGGGTATATGTGAACTCTTTTTTGAAACGTGATTTATATTGAGTATCTCGGAAACGGCTAACGATTTGGATCAAATTTTGTATTCATATAAGGTTTTGCTTTTTAAGCTTATCTGTATAGGTGTCTTTCCCGAAAAAAAACGTGATTTTGCACACACAAACAAAGTAGTTCATTTTCTTAAAAACCCCGTTACATTATTACGCCACAGGACGCAATTACAGGGAAAATACTTGAGGAATTGCCATTCATAAAATATTCATGAAAACTGTGGCAAGAAATCTCAATAAGAAAAAAAGTAGGTATAGTGCTGGAATTTCAGGCAATACTTTATATTCAAAATGCACTGCTCTCCTGTACTTACTTTCCCGAAAACAATTTAAAATGTATGAAAATTGCCATCAAGTAATAGTTGATCTACTGTTTACGTCATTTCCTGGAAACATTCGCACGTGTGCAATATAAATTATGCAAAATTAGCGTGGCAAATTGATTAATTCGCAGCTATATGCATGCAGAAATTAGAGGTTGTGTGCAGGCACTCCCTGCAAGATGGCGGCGTTGCCCTAGCCTCAGTGTGTTTATTGAATGTCATGCTTAGATATATTAAGGCGAGGAATTGCTAATCAAGGGATGTCGGGTTCCAACACTGCCTCGGCCTCAGGCGGACTTTAATGACTGTCCATTGTTTTGTGATGCAACCAGAGAATTATTACCATGTACAAAGAGTTTCAAAGAAAATCTCAATGCACCTCGCGTCTGTCACATTTTTACTTTCCTACTACGTATATAGTAAGTAGGGAAAGTATATTCGACCCAAAATTCCCAAAAGGGAAAGTTAGAATACAGTAGACTTTGTGCGATAGTCAAATGTTTTAAAGCTTTGAGATTCTGTTGTCATTGCACACTTAACATATCAAAAATGAGCAACGATGATCCATTTCACGAAAGTTCTAAGTTTTCTGAAACTCGCACACATAACAAGGAATATCTCCGAAATGGTTCACCCTACAAGAAAATTTATTGAGACATAAATTATGTATTCTAGTAAGATCTACATTTTTTGTATAGTATGATTTTGTCTATCTCTAACGGTTTACCAGTTATGCAAAAGTCGTCCAGAGTAAATACGACTACAGGGGCTATAGCCAGAAAATTCAAGATATGCATTTCATTTGTCATCAAAATATCTCAAACATATGACATTTTAATCAAAATCTTTAGAGCCATTTTCAAGAAAATCAGAATTTTCGAAAAAGTTTCCATGTAAAGGGTAGTTTAGGGTGGGGCTATTTTCTTCAAAATCTTTGTATTGCATCCTTGAAAGACATTAAACTTAAATATCAACTTTGGTTTTTAACCAACTTTTCGTTTTTGAGTTATGCTGTCCACAGATTGACACACGGATCTTTTTCTTAAAATGTCTTTTTTTTTTGGATTCAGGGGGCCTCAAAACGTATATTTCCGGTGAAATCTCGACATCGGATTTTTGGGTGGAATACAATACTTCCCCTACTTACCAGTAGAGAAAGTAAAAATGGTGGATGATGGAAAAATTGTGTTGTTCCCTTATTAGTCATAATTACTATATCCACAAGAGAGAGAGAGAGAGAGAGAGAGAGAGAGAGAGAGAGAGAGAGAAGTAAAAGAAGGGAAAAAACTCAGGGGTAAAGGTAAACAAGGGCTTTTTGGATATCAAAGTACTCAGTGATTGTTACGTCAATTTTTTTTTTTTTTATTTTGTTATTTAACGACGCTGTCAATTGCCAGGATCACATCAGCGTCGCCGGTGTGCCGGAATTTTGTCCCGCAGGAGTTCTTTTACATGCCAGTAAATCTACTGACATGGAGCTGTCGTTTTTAAGCACACTTAAAAACCATCGGCCTGGGCCGGGTTTGAACCCGCGACCTTGGGAGCAGTAGGCCAGCGTCTAACCAACTGAGCCACCCAGACCGACATTACGTCAATGGGATTACTGATAGTTTCCTCAACTATTTGCAGTTATCGAGGATCGCTGGGTGGAGATAGATGCCTTGCATACAGAAGTGTTTGCAACAACAGATGCAAGACGTGCAGGGCAACCTTGAACTAAGTAAACATGCCGCGGTATGCGGTGCAATTATAGCAGACTGTAATCTGGCCACAGACCGCCGCCTTGCTTACCTAAAACCCACTCATTTACATTATTGCAGAAAGGCCTTTTGTTTCTCCATGGGAAACGGAACTGCCATCTATTAACTTGTGTTGTTCTTAGCACATCTGTTTTCACATAACTTCTAGAACAACTCGCAGTTTACAAAACGAGATGGCTCCGCATTCGGGAGGTCCTGGGTTCGATTCCTGTTGGGCCGACCTTTCTGACCGTAGGATTTTTCAGATTCTCTCTGGTCGGTATGTGAATCTTTGAGTGAATTATGTGAGGTTCCTGTCTTCCATTTTTTGTAATTGTATTTCCTTTGAGGGATCAGGCGAGTGGACGGCGGACGAGTTGTGTTCCGTGACCTTAACGAGGCCTCTCCTTTAGGAGAGCTAGGCCTGTGAGGTGTCTCGCCTGTACAAGGTGCCTCCAGAAAGTTGTTTTCGTGGGGTCGTTTACCACCCAAAAATTCGATGTGGAGATCTCACTGGAAATAAATGTTTTGAAGCCCCTGAATAAAAAAAAAAAAAAAAGAATTTTTAGAAAAAAGACCGTGTTTGTGTGTGTGTGTGTGTGTGTGCGTGTGCGCGCACGCGCGCGTGTGACTCAGTCTATAGGCAGCATAACTCAAAAACGAAAATTTGGTTAAAAACCAAAGTTGGTATTTCAGTTTGTTTTTTAAGGACGCGAGACGAAGATTTTCAAGAAAATTCTTCGACCCTCAGTGGAAATTTTTTATTTTCTCGAAAATGGCTGTATCAATTTTTATTAGAATACCAGACGTTTGAGATATTTTTATGGCAAACCAAATGTATAATTTGAATTTTTTGGCTATAGCCTATGTAGCCCTGTTTACTCTGGACGACTTTTGCATAACTGGTAAACCGTAAGAGATAGACCAAATCATACTGTACAAAAAAAATGTAGATCTTGCTAAAATACACAATTTATGTGCAAATAATTTTCTTGTAGCGTGAACCATTTCGGAGGTATTCTTTCTTATATGTGTGAGTTTCGGAAAACTTAGGACTTTCGTGAAATGGATCATCGCTGTTCATCTTTTTATATGTTAAGTGTGCAAGGAGAATGGAATTTCAAAGGTTTAAAAGATTTGACTATCGCACAAAGTCTACTGTATTCTAATATTCCCCTTGTACCTACAAGGAAATAAGCAATAAGATAATTTCTACAATTGTTTATCTTAACAGGAAGAAGAGAAAGTCATGTGAGTGCAACACAACAGATTTTTTAATATAACATTCAACACAAAATAGCACTAATTTAAATTATTTATTTTGCAACTAATTATCACTAAAATATATTGCCTTTGATTATAACGTTTCAAGTGTGCTTCCAGGCATGTGGTGTATGGCGGTGCCGGACAGATGGCGCGGGTACTTGCGCTGTGTATAACCCCTGTTTTTGGCGCTAGGCGGCATTGTGTGTTCGCTGGGTGGGTTCGCTTGTACGGCACCGGACTTCAGCATATCTGCGGGTGACCCTGTGGCATCCTGCGGTTCCCTCACTTCATCCCTTCCTACTGGGGGTGTTATTCACAATGGAACTGTGTAGAAGTCGCACGAGGTGTCCCCTTCAATTATACCTATATTAATTATGGCAAAATAGATTGAAGGAAAGGTGATTATGGAGCAGTTGGTACTTCAAGAGGTACCATGTCTTGCTTTACAAGTTGTTAGGATGAACTCTACTTAAGGTCATAGACGTTAAATAATTGCAGCACTCCCATAGGATAGTTTTTGCATAGATTCCAGGTTTTAAAGTGAATTTATAGCCGAAGTTTTCTTTTGTGACGAAAGAAGCTAAGTTTCGCATTCCTGTTGTAGGCAGTTAATTGCTGCCTAGCCTGGCGTTAAGCGGCGCGAATATTTATAGAGTTTCGTGGTCCAGCAATACGGAGAGTGGATAGTTTATTGCACTAGTACAACAACAACATTACTTTCCGTGTCGTGGTGGCATCCCATTTTTCAAATGGCCGGCGAACACGGTTAAAGAACTGTACTGGGCAATGCAGTTTAGGGTCAAATGTTATCAAGTTGAGCTATGGCGTCTGCAAGTTTGCGCTACCTACATACATAACTTACACTTCCTACTGTTCATTTACAGGCTTGTCCTTCCTTTCGAAATTAACCATTTAGTAATATCTAAACTTAGTGTATTGTATATGAAGAGGATCTTTGTGTTGTTTCAAAAGGTGTCCGATATTGCTACAAGAGTTGGGATTGGTCATTGGACATCGCTCTTCTACATCCCTTTATGTGAATATCTGATGATTTTTCACACGTTATTCCTAATAGTCGCGACTGTATCAAATCACAGTTATAAGGGGCAAAGACAAGGTTTAAGTTAGTCTCTTTTGTCTCTTTTTGCTGCTAGAGGTCGAGGAATACAACCATCTTTAAAATAGCCTTCGCAAAAAATGTGACAACAATGTGCCACAGAAACAAACGATATACCCCTATTCCTCCCAGCTAATAGAGCTCATTTCTGATCTGGTCTGCGTGGCTCACTAATTTTTGTTAATTATACCTTGTGTATGTGTGTGCTTTTTAAGATGTGATGGATAAATTTGTTTTAAGCAAGCAGTGAAGCTACTATAAGTGTAAATATATGAAATGTGTGGACCTACACAAATAAAAACTACTTTAAAAACAATAACAAACTTTAATTTCGCAGATTACTGTTGGTTTCAATTCCATTTACACGTATTTCAGTTTTAAAACCTCGTTAATAGTATAATTTATAAAATTTTCTCCTGGCAAATCTTGCACAAATGCCAATTTGTCCATTTTTGCGACATTGTTTTGTTTTGTAGCTTAAACCCTGGGTATAATAATTTCATAAAGAACATGTGAAGTAAATGAAATAAATTAGTTCTCATTAGAGTTTAAATGCGCTGGGCGTGGTAAGCCAGGTTGTCTAATTAAAGCCAGGAGCGACTCATTTGCAATTATAGCAGTTTGTACACAACTAATTATGTTTCAGAATGTTAAAGCTCATTGTGTTGTGCATTACAGACATTCTCTCTGTATGGTTGTCCGATCTAACCTCAAAAGCCCAACTTGGAGCTTTTCTGCAATAATATATCATCGTGCTCAGGATTGTATGGGTATATTGAACATCTGGCTTCGATGAAATCACTATTCATTTAAATTCTTCTAACTTCCTGTATAGAAGCATGTTTCACAATGTTGGCACACCTTGTAAATTGGAAACTTTGATTCTAATTTGCAAAACTCTGTTTCAAAATTAAAACCGTTAATTTAGTTTAAGGGAACTCCGGTGATATTTTAACCTGTTTGTTCCAAAAATTTATTTTTGGATTTTTATTGCAAAAAAAGCACCATAGCTTAAATAATATATCTGCGAAATTTTAATCCCCTAGGGAAGGGGAAACATATTGTGGTGCGCTCTGTCTTTTCAACTTTAAACTCATTTTTCTTGGAAACGATTTTTTTTGTTACTATAAACTAACGAATAACTGAAAACATATTAAATACCTTAACAATACCTATATATAACTGGAGCACTGAAATAGCCTGAAAAGATTGCAGAATTACAGAATACTAACTGCACTTTTCTGTTTACAAGTAATACAGTGTTAGATTCGCGGCAGTTCAGGTCCATGTATGAACTTCATTTCAGCATAAACAACTCACAACCTCTCTGAAGGAAGATTCCCTTCAAGAGATTCAAATCAAACACAGTGAAACGCTTTATATTTGCAAATTGTAATCTGCATATCTACCACTGTTCACGAAACAGGCATACTCGCCACTGGAAGCGAAGGTATGGCCGGTGGAGTGAGGCAAGTGCCTCTCTTTGTGTGAGAATATACAGAGAAGGCATATGGATAATGATTTTGTAATAAAGCATGATGAAAAAGATATAATAATTAAAATGACCATATACCGTCGTTCGTTTCCGGATATCTTAATAACTACGTCACTTTTATGGTCACGAATTTGAGAACGTTAGCCCGAAATTAATTTATGTATTCGTTTTTGGTAAGAACCATACATAGACTGTGTAATTAAGATCCTGGGGCGCCGGTGTTGGATATTATGTCATCAGGAGTTGAAGAGCCAGTGCATTCCGGAATAACCAGTTTCTTCGAGGAAGAAGTTTTGGGGTAAAGCGAATATACCTACATGACGAACAAGTTCTCCACAGGAATGGATGGGGCAGAGCTGAACTCTTGTCATTACAGATTCCTCTTGCGATTATGTGGCCGGTCGACCAGACAGTGGAAAAAAACTAATGGCAGCGACATGGGTAGGAAATATAACTTACTTGAGGTAGATCGAGATGTCTTCATCAATACAGGCAGGCAGGCAGACCTGTTGTCGTAAACATATATTGAATCAGTAATGAAGTTTTGCTGTACTCTTGAGTTATCACATCTGCGCATGTCATGACCAACACGGATTAGACGCGCTCGACGTACAAAGTACCAAACAAGGAGCATTCCTTCCCAAGAATCAGTAGTTTCGAGTCAAGTCAGGCTGCTCTTCCTCAGGGCATATTTGTTCTTCTTCTGTTTACCCTCTCCGCATGAAGGACTTTCACCTGCTAGGGTCAGACACCTGTCGGGGAACACAGGAACCTATAGACCGGACAGAGTGAAGACCTGGAAGTGGGCGGTTAGTCAAGCACTAGATATGAGAGTGAGGAAGAGGATGATATGAAATGCAGGCGACATGGATGACTGGAAATGTGATGATGGAAAACCGGAAAACCCGGAGAAAACCCGCGCTGTCACCGCTTTGTCCACCAGAAAAACCACATGTCAGTCCCTGAGATTGAACCCGGGCAGTCTCTGCGATAGGCGAACGGTCTAACCGTTATCTGAGATACAGAATGTATGTGGCTATAAAATGCCAAATGTAAATATCTGATGTGTTGTACTCACATGACTTTCTCTACTCTTATACTAACCATTCTTACAAACTCTTATTGCTATATCTTCTTCGTGTTAGTGGAGATAAACATTTGTACAAATTATCTTATTGCTTATTTCCTTGTAGGTACAAGGGGAATATTAGAATACAGTAGACTTTGAGCGATAGTCAAATATTTTAAACCTTTGAGATTCCGTTCTCTTTGCACTGTTAGCATATAAAAAATGAATAAGATGTTCTATTTGACAAAAGTATGTTTTCCAAAACTCACATAAATAACAAGGAATATCTTTGAAATGGCTCACTCTATAAAAAATTATCAGGACGTAAATTGTATGCTTTAGCAAGATGTACATTTTTGTATAGTAAGATTTTGTCTATCTGTAACGGTTTACCAGTTATGCAAAAGTCATCCAGAGTAAATACGACTACATGGGCTATATGTATGACTTCCGGTTCGCTTAGAGTGAAGTCAAAGAGTCGAAGATATCAGTGACGCACCTTCAAGAGAAATGTGCTTATCAGTACAAAGAACTACTAATCCTTTAGCTCTTTTTGTTATTTTCTACAAGATTGGATCCACTTGAATTCAGATTATCGGCAGCTACAAAGCTTGAATCCTTAAACGCTTTGCGATTGGCCAGATTGCACAAGCGTGGAATCACTGTTACGCATTCCTAATCACCCTGTACTTGCATAAACCTTCATCACATACTGAGTGATTTGATACTTGCTACAGCTTCAGTAAAGAGATGTGGATTCTTTTTCTCTAACTTGGAACAGATATTAAGGTTTAAACCTTCAAGCAAATGTTTGTTTAATGAATAGAAAAGGCTCCAATTGTTCTCAAATGGTAGATTTTACGATTTTTCAGGACTAGGTGATTCGCGTGATTTCTTGAACGACCTTCATGTTTTATAACTGCTATTTATTTTATTGTATTTGTGTCTGGGAGCTTCTTACGTAGAGTTTTTTCGATAATACAACAGCTTATTTTGATTCTCCTTGCAACTACGTCACGGAAACAAGGTTTTGTTTACGCTCTAGCTCGGATTCATGTTGTGACGTCACATATGTAGCTGTCTGTCTTGCATCCGGAAGCCGCGTAAATCTTAAGCTATATTTTACTATCATACTTGCAGGTCTTCACTCTGTCCGGTCCATAGGTTCCTGTGCTCTCCGACAGGCGTCTGCAGCCTCTGTGACCCAAAACCGAGGCCTGGTGAAAACCACGAAAATAAATAACTTAATCGTTACTAGTGACCGTTATAAGTAACAGCTAATGCACTAAAACTGCGCCAGTTATAACCGTTACTCGAAAATAAGAGATTTTCACACCCATATAGAATGCATGCTTAAACAACGTGGGTCCATGTGCAGCTTATTTTAGCTTAGGATGATCTCCTCCACTTATGTTAGTCAAAATTAGAAATAAAGAACACCTGTTGAGTAATAATTGGGTATGTTGCAAGCTGATAGGCGTGACAAGTGGCGCGCCCACCAGTCACCGACAAAATTAAAGCAGTGACAAACATAAAGACTCAACATGTATTTTTACAATGTAGCAAATGTCATCTTGCGGTAAGCAGGTTAACTCAGTACTTGACAAACTGCAATGTGCAATTATCACGAGTAATATCACAAGGCATCTGACCTAGGCGATAAATTCTCGAGTGTAGCGAGAGGAAAGGTCAAACTCTCGAATGATATTTATCTCGAAGATTTGACCAGACAATGTTAAACTCTACAAAATAACCTAAAATATATTACTGTAGTTTGACTGACTCAGGGCTGCCAATTGAGGAAAACGAAACCCAAGAATTACATGCATTCTTGGATTGTTATAACAGAAAACCAGTTGATAAATCTCACTATTTGTGTTGCCCTAAATTACCCTTTACATGGAAAATTTTTCAAAGATTTTTATTTTCTTCAAAATGGCTCTAACAATTTTGATTAAACTGCCATATGTTTGAGATATTTTTATGTCAAATGAAATGTAAATCTTGAATTTTCTGGCTATTACTGCTATTTACTTTGCTTAACTAGTAAACGTAACATATAGACCAAATCTTACTATACAGAAAATGTAGATCTTGTTAAAACACACAGCTTATGCCCAAATAACTTTTTTTGTAGAGTTAACCATTTCCGAGATATTGCTTGTTATTTGTGTGAGTTTTCAAGAAATATTTCTGTCAAATGCAACATTTGTTATTCATTTTTTTATATGTTAACCGTGCAAAGAGAAAGAAATTTCAAGGCTTTAAAGATTTGACTGTCGCTCAAAGCCTACTGTATTCCAATATTCCTCATGCTCCTAGAACGAAACAAGCGACAATTTCTGCAAATATTTTACTCAACTAACACGAAGAAGATATAGGAATAAGAGTTTGTAAGAATGGTTAGTACAAGAGTAGAGAAAGCCATGTGAGTGCAACCCACCAGATTTTTGTATTTTCTCCAGGTCATGCAAATTTTTAAAAAGGTGACCATTGCTTAAGCCAACTGTATTTTGTTATTGTCATTGTACCAACAAGGAAATACGTAAAATACAAAAAAGGTTTATGTGAGAATAATTTGTTAACAAGTGAATGTAACGCACTATATTTCAATAATGTATGACAGTTACTGTTCTCCCCTGTTTCCATATTCTCTTCATAGATGGCACCGAGAGCCTTTAAAGTTATCAAAGGAGAACTTTATCTAAGTTTGTAGCTTTGTAACAAAAGCCAAAGATAGGAATGTTGCTTCATTTTGATTTACGATCTGCAATTAATTAGATATGTTAAAGCGCATAGTGACGAAATGAATGTTCTGCAAAACGAGCCAATAAAACCTACACATATTGGAAAGAAACTACCCGAAAAGGTTATTAGTGTAAACAATGGAGGTTGGGCTGTTCTCAGGCGAGCCTGCCAATGTAAGATCCGTCGATCATTCAGGAGGCCATACAAATGTACACTGCTTAGAAGATTGTACACTTGTGTGGTCTTCTGCCAAAATTTCTGCTTATAAATAACTATATTGATCAGATCCCCTAGGAGCGAACCTGACAATTCCAGGTTCCTCACTGGTGGACGTGACTAGAGGGCAATGAACGACCCGGCGAACAAGCTGCGCTCTATCGTTCACCGAGAGTACTCTTTCTTCTTGGCAAGCATCCGCGCCATCTGTACGGCACCCTCAGATACCAGGAAATCCGGATGAGAAGCAAAAGAATTTGGTGTAGGCTATTTGGCTTATCTTGTCTCATGTCTAAAGAAAGAGAAAGTGTTATGTTGAAAATACATGCAGATACTCACCCCTCTGTCTCTGTTGTTAGGGGTAAGATTAGTGCTAGCCTGAAGAGCCAAGTGTGAACAGATTTGTGACCACAAAACATTTTCTACTTTTATGGTCCGAAAGACTATTTTTGTTAAAATCCGTTTCTCGAACCCGGATCTTTTACAGAGTTGCTCCTGGAGTTACTCCGCCTTAACAGCAGGTTTTGATTGGAGGGAGGGGGCAGCGATCTGGATATCAGCTGCCGTATATTACTCTCTCTCACATCCTGAGAGATATATGAGGCAAATGAAGCCCTGTCAGAAGAACAGGTTACCTCCGCTCCTGCAGGCAGAGGTGGTTGGTTGCAGCGATCTTGTATTTCACTATCAAACACATAAACATATCACATCCACTGACAAGTGCAAGCTTGTCATGTTTTATGCATATTTTTTCCTAGAGTGAACCATTTCTGAGATATTCCTTGTTATTTGTGTCAGTTTTGGAACACACAGGATAGTTTAGACTATTTTTATTTTCAAGAGAACACAGTAATTTCTAGAATAGCAATTTATACAGCTGGATGAGTGAATGTTTGTGTGTACCACCAACAATGATTTTTCAGTATTCTCTGGTCATCTTTAGAATCAGAGAAGATGTAAACATTACCACGTGTTTTCGTTTATGTTGAGTGGACTATAAAAGCTATTAAATTAGTCTTTCATTCCAACTTGTGTTTCCTCTCCAATTTCATGCAATTGAAAATAACGGCAGTTAGTGAATGTTGTGTTTCCAACTTGAGTTTGGGTTTAAACGTGTATGGAGTGAAGAAATATCACAAAAGAAAGCTGTCAAAAAGTAAAACAAATAAATTAATTTAAATACATTTAATTAGCTAATGGCAACCCACCCAGGAGTTTAGTAAATATTGTAGTGAAAGTAACTTCTGAATATACAGCTATCATAGGCGTGTTTATTTCCCACTACTGACACCAGTGTGACAAAATTACAAAATCGAGTCCAGTTACTTTTCTATAACTTTAGTTTCCTTCTAAACTTTTGCACGAAAACACAGTGCTCTTCTACTGACGTAAACACAGTCTACAGTGTTTCGTGATAATACAAGTCACAATTGTTTTCTTCTCGTAACCTTTACTCAGTCCTTTCACTGTCTCTTCACTTTCTCGTCTCTCATACACTAAGTCCGACGTTACAGTCATTCCACATTCATTAAAACTTCTTCACTTGACACACTGATCGACTCAAGTCTGTAACTCTCTTCTGCTGTTTCCTCGCCTCTTTATATAGCAGGGATGACGTCACAGACCAATCTAGAACTTCTACAAACACGTCTGGTGCCGTAAGGTTCTGGAAGGCCTTGGAAGACCCTTTCTGTAGCCGCTTAGTTGTTAGTCACGTGTTTGCTCGCGTGAGTGGTTTGGGAAGGCTTGACCTTGTGCCTTTGTTTGCTTGTCAGCCTAGTATGTGGTGTCAAGTAGCTTGGCCCCAACTGTCTTTTGTTGTGCGCTGTCACAATATGTTCTTAAATGAGAGGTCATCTTCTCTCCCTACATTTCACTTATTATTTACCTGGCGTGTTGAACCGATAAGCAAGTAGTCACTTTCGCACATTTATTTCCTAGGAGAGAAGTGAGCCGGTGTTACAGACTGTGATATAGCCCATTTATCAGAATAATTTGGTAACTAATTATAAACACAGATTTTAATACATTATTCTATTCCAGCATTCGCCTGGCGACCAGGAGGAACTCCGAAAATTGCATGGGCCAGAAAGGTCGACCACGGGGATCGAACCACTAACGTTACCATCTGAGTCATTCTGCTTGGTGATTAGGTATGTCACTTTTTTGGGGGGGGGGAGGGGCATCAGCTCAATAATTTTTTCCATTATAATGTACCACCTCTGTTCAGTTGTTCCTTGCAATTTCATGGAAAAGGTAAATTTTAAAGTAAGCACACAGCGACCGCTTTTAAACATCCGACTATCGTTTTGCTTTGTCAGTTCCTCCTCTACCTACAATGAAATATGTAATAGAATTACTTTTTCAAAATTTCATGTCAAAAAATGAAGTAAACACATTTTTTATGTATTACACCAAACTTTAACACCAATGTCCTTGCCTGTGTTCAAACGTGGCATATATGTACTCTAAATGCAAATCATGTGATTTAATTAGCGTTTGTGAGTGACTCCGCACTCCCAATTTAGCAAGAAAATTCAAGATGAGATCTTTGTTAACTGTTTCTAAGAATGGGATATATTTCTTATTCCGCGAAGTCCTTAAACAGCTCATATCACTCTGCCATCAACAGTGTTCGTATCCTGAATTGCTAATGACAGATGATCAGTGAAAAACTCCTTGTTTCGTATATGGCCCTCGACACGCTCTCACACATAATAAATCACTTGATCAAATCTTCATTTACTGAGCAACATGGCTTCGCAGTAACGTGCATTCCGCGGACCCTGAATGGGGGTTTTCAAGTTTTCCTGGCCAATATGTCGGGGAGGTACTCTAACTATAGGCCTCATACGTTTTTTTCCCAAAATTTCATTCTCAATTATAATTTCATTGCATGTATTATCAAATAATTGATACAAATCACAGAGGAATCAACAATAGCCCACAAACTAAACAATATATCTGAATTCTATTTCAAAGAACTGTTCACTAGGCTGAATAGTGCATCTATGCTTGTGTTTATCAGTTCTCCTAACAGCCCACGTATTTTCACCATATAGCTTGCTATCCTGACGTCACAGCAGCAACTCCTGAGATCGGAGAAATGCATACACCACGTGTCAGTGGATTCAAAGTGCCAACACTGTTGGTGAGCCCATTTTAGTGAACTTTGTCGCTGATAACTCAAAATATGAGTGATTCTGAAAGTGGTGTAATAAATATATTTAATAAATCTAATCAATCATATTTATTCTGTGTTAACGTAGTTAAAAATCTGATGTGTTGTAGTCACATGACTTTCTCTACTCTTGTACGAATCATTCTTACAAACTCTTATTCCTATATCTTCTTCGTGTTAGTTGAAATAAACATTTGTACAAATTATCTTATTGCTTATTTCCTTGTAGGCACAAGGGGAATATGGGAATACAGTAGGCTTTGAGCGACTTAAATATTTTAAAGCTTTCAAACTCCGTTCTCTTTGCACGGTTAACATATAAAAGAATGAATAACCAGGTTAAAAAAAATATTGAGACATAAATCGTGTATTTTAGCAAGATCTACATTTTTGTATAGTAAGATTTTGTCTATCTCTTACGGCTTACCGATTATTCAAAAGTCCCCCACAGTAAACAGCACTACATAGGCTATAGCCACAAAATTAAAAATATACATTTCATTTGTCATAAAATATCTTAAACAATCAAAATCGTTAGTCATTTTCGAGAAAATCAAAATTTTCCAAGTAAATCTAGTTTAGAATGGAGGAATTTTCTTCGTATCGCATCCTAAAAAATTTAAACTTGAATACCAACTTTGATTTTCAACCGACTTTTTGTTTTTGAGTTATACTGTCCACAGACAAACACACACGGTTTATTTTCTCTAATTTTTTTTTATATGTAATGTCATATCGGACAGCGAATGAACGAAATTTGTGAAATGATTCTTAAATGAACTCGAGGTCAATGGAGCTTTAAGTTACCCGACATTCGTGTTCTCGGAAAAAATCTTATCCGGATAAGTCACCCTAAGCGAGCTTCGAACTCGCGACCTCTTGAACGTGAGGCAGACTTGCTAACCATCACGATACAGAGACGGGCGTGTTCTCTTCTCGTATATAATTTCTATGTTTCATGTGGTATGCGTTTTCAGGTTACGCCACTGTGAATAACCAAGTATCAGAGTGGGAGGTCGACGGGTATTGAACCCAGAACCTCCCTACACATTACTGCGGAGCCAACTTAATCGGTTTATGTTTTATTTAATGCCTAATTTTATGCTCGGTTGCTACCTCGATGCTCGAATGTTTTAGGCTGTAGCGACCCCGTTGTTGATAATCTCTGATATTCGCCATAAAACAGAATTGAGGTTGTTCAAAAGAATGGCGCGTGGTTATTTGGCTGGACGGACGGACGGCAAGTTCAAGTGAGACGGCGCCGGCTCTTGACTTAGGGTAATGAGGTCACATCCCATCACAACCCAACCCCACGCACTTGATTCTCTTGTATCGGTGCAATGTCGTCCTTAACGCATATAGGTATTACTGGTGTTGTGTTGCAGATTGTCTAACACTCAGGGGCGCTGCCTGCCAGCCAGCCATCTCCCACAGCATCGCCAACAAACTCTGTAACTACTTTATCAAACCAATTCACTTCCCGCACCTTCACACACACTCAATCTGATGTGTTGCACTCACATGACTTTCTCTACTCTTGTACTAACCACTCTTACAAACTCTTATTCCTAGGCTTTGTGCGATAGTCAAATCTTTTAAACCTTTGACATTCTGTTCTCTTTGCACACTTAACATATAAAAAATGAACAACAATGTTCCATTTCACGAACGTTTTGTTTTCCGAAACTCACACACATAACAAGGAATATCTCCGAAATGGTTCACCCTACAAGAACATTTATTGAGACATAAATTGTGTATTTTAACAAGATATACATTTTTGTATAGTATGATTTTGTTTACAATCAAAATTATTAGCTACTAAAATGGATTTTCTTAGACGTTCTGCTAGACACTGCAAATTGGAAAGAATAAGGAACACAGAGATACGAAAGAAAATGAACAAGAAAACAGGATACCCCTTAAAAGATGACTCCCATTATGATAACAACAATGACTGTACTATTCGCTGCATTGCTTGTGGAAGACGAGGTTATTAAACCTTTACAATGGGCCTGCCTCTATCCATATGGGCATACGTGGAAGTGATGAAGAAGACTTCCTTTGCAGACCAGGCGTCTCTATAGCCGTAGCGAAATAGAAAGTGATGTAATTAAATGGAGGTACAAACGCCATGCACCGCAGGAGACACTCCCAGTTGTTGCAAGTTCCAACAATGGACAGGCAGCGATGGTTGTTCCACTGTGCAGAAAGGTTCAGATAGAAGTTACTTCGGCATCTGCCCTTGATAGCACTTAACATGTTTTGGTTCATTCTTTGGCCACCATCTTAGCTTCGTATCGTTAGCTTCCAAAATATTACACCACCCTGCACAGACCTGTATACATCCAGAACCCGGTTCAATTCCCTGACCTTCAGATAAAGTTTTACTTTTAAGTTTAACTGTATAAGTGTCTTTCCTGAAAAAAGAAGCATTTTATTCCGTCTTTTACAAATAAATCATACAATTTTCTCTATGTTTGAAATAGAAATGCTACGTATTACATTCACACTGTTTACTCTTCTCACTTTACCCATAAGGATTCACAGGTGTCTGTAGAATATTTAGATAATATAATTAAAAAACAGAAAACTTCGTCATTTTAAACTAAAAACTCAGTCTGAGGGTCTAACACACAGAGGGGACTCCTCTGCAATGTACGCGGCTCCTGAGAGGGCTGGTAAAATGCCACCTAAATCTCTGGTGACGGCATGCATGGAAACAAGTGTAACAACCTTACAAAATCTGCCAAATTCTTGCTCTCTTTCACATTAGCATACGAGTACTAGGAAAGGAATGTGATATTTGTTTCTCAAGATATTTGTTTTCTGTGACAGCAGATGGCATTAGGATGCTATGCAGTCTATCTGCTTACATTATCTGTGTGTAGATGGCACATCATTCATTATTACCTATATTTTTCGTTTATACCATTCTTTTAAGGTGTAATTTTAGGTCGTGGTATTAACTATTCACTATTGCCTCTGGCACAGAGGACTGGGGCTCGATCCCCGGTACAAGCATGGGCATTTTATCCCCTCTGGGAGGTCTGGCACGGAGTGCACTCAGCCTCGTTAGGTCCCGGAGGGACCAATTGAGGAGATACTTGATGAAGAAGTAGCGAAGCCCACGGGATTTGAATCGCAAATACGGGCCACAGACGTTACCGCCCAACCCATTTTGCTCGGTTACATTTCATTTTTCATGAAAATATTTTAATCTTATGGTAATTTAATCAAAATTGTTAAAGCTGTTTAATAGAACAAATGTTTCCAAAAATTTTATGTGCAGCACTCACATGATTTTCTCTACCCTTTAGTAACTATTCTTACAAACTCTTAATCCTTCTTCGTGTTAGTCGAGATAAACATTTGCAGAAATTATCTTATTGCTCATTTCCTTGTAGGTTTACCAATTATGCAACAGTCATCAAGAGTAAACAGGGCTACATGGGGTAGCCAGAAAATTCCAACATACATTTCATTTACCATAAAAATGTCTTGAGCATATGGCATTTTAATCAAAATTCTTAGCCATGTTTGAAAATCAAAAATCAAACATCCTTGTAAAGGGTAGTTTAGAAAGGGGAAATTTTATTCAAAATCTTCGTGTCGTAGCTTTGAAAGATATTAAACTTAAATACCAATTTTGGATTTTAACTGACTTTGTTTTTGAGTTATGCTGTCAACAGTCACTCAATCTCACACACACACACACACACACACACACACACACACACACACACACACACACACACACACACACACACACACACACACACTCAATCACACACACACACACACACAGACACACACACACACACACACATACACACACATCTACCTGGAATTTAGCGCAGAATCTTGGCCATGGCATATACAAAACTACGAGTATGTATTATTCATTTGTTTAAGCTAACAGATGACGCCCGTGCAGTTACAAAACCAATGCGCTGTTCTCCCAAAGCCTTCATCTAGAGAATAGAAAAGGAAATAAAATAGCTGATGATTATTTCGAGGTAGGTACATACTTTTAGTGTAAGTGAATGATAACTATCATAGAGGAATGTGGGGGAATTAGTGTTGTGTGTAATCAGCGGCCATTTCCAAGGCAGGGTCGCCCATTAGCTCTGCAGCACCACCACAGTAATTAGTCCATCTCCTCTCTGGGCCCTGCTCTCTCGCTCTCGCTCTCTCAGATGATTGCTATGACTCTCATTATCACGTCTTATGTAGTTACAGAGCCCGGCTTGCCGATGAGCGCATCTCCCTCTGTCATCCTCTTCCTATTAACGTAATTTTTGTCTTTAAAAAATCTTGAACTTAACCTCTCTAAAATTACTTCTAATTCATACTTTAAATGGAAAATATTTTTACGACCATTCGGAAAATAATTACAAGACATAACAGGTAGACACTAAAGCATGTTATGATGGGCTCGCCGGAAGCGTTATCTCCAGATAACCAGAACTTCTAGAAGTTTCGCTATGTTGAACTTTCTGGAAAAGTGTGAAGATTGACAACGGTTGAGTCGTTCACTCTTGCGGAGTTAGTGAGTGAACCCGCCAGTGAATGAGTTAATTAGTAAGTGAGTGATGTTACTGTTAATGATTAGAGACGTCCTGTGTTCGAGAGTGAAACGTCCAGGAGAATAAGAGACTACGTTGGGCATATTTCTTTACACCGCTGGAACGGAAGCGGACGTGAAAACAAAGTGAAGAGACAATAAACAGTGGAACTGCTTCCCATTAGAGAAGTGACAGTTTGAAAACTGGACAAGTCACATTAACCATCTGTTTTTCGAGGCTTCATAAGTCCAATGCTGGGAATAATTTCACTTTTATTATGGATTCCCTTCTCCTCAATTCCAATCCGTAAGGGGGTTCACACCCCTTCAGCTGTCATGGTGCAGGTTAATAATAATAATAATAATAATAATAATAATAATAATAATAATAATAATAATAATAATAATAATAATAATAATAATAATAATAATAATAATAATAATAATAATAATAATAATAATAATAATAATAATAATAATAATAATAATAATAATAATAATAATAATAATAATAATAATAATAATAATAATAATAATAATAATAATAAATAATAATAAATAATAATAATAATAATAATAATAATAATAATAATAATAATAATAATAATAATAATAATAATAATAATAATAATAATAATAATAATAATAATAATAATAATAATAATAATAATAATAATAATAATAATAATAATAATAGTCATAGTGTGTGTGTGTGTCTGTCAGTCTGTGGACAGCATAACTCAAAAACGAAAAGTCGGTTAAAAACCAAAGTTGATATTTTAGTTTAATGTCTTTCAAGGATGCGACACGAAGATTTTTAAGAAAATAGCTCCATACTAAACTACCCTTTACATGGAAATTTTTTCGAACATTTTGATTTTCTTCAAAATGGCTGAAACGATTTTGATTAAAATGACACATGTTTGAGATATTTTTTATAACAAATGAAATGTATATCTTGAATTTTCTGGCTATAGCCCCTGTAGTCGTATTTACTCTGGACGACTTTTGCATAACTGGTAAACTGTAAGAGATAGACCAAAGCATACTATATAAAAAATGTAGACCTTGCTAAAATACACAATTTATGTCTCAATAAATTTTCTTGTAGGGTGAACCATTTCGGAGATATTCCTTGTTATGTCTGTGAGTTTCGGAAAACTTAGAACTTTCGTAAAATGGATCATCGTTCATTTTTTTATATGTTAAGTGTGCAAAGACAACAGAATCTCAAACATTTGACTATCGCACAAAGTCTGCTGTATTCTAACATTCCCCTTGTACCTACAAGGAAATAAGCAATAAGATAATTTGTACAAATGTGTATCTCAACTATGAAGAAAGAAGATGTAGGGATAAGAGTTTGTAAGAATGGTTAGTACAAGAGTAGAGAAAGTCATGCAGATTTTTGTTTTTATTTCCTCCCTGAGGTACTGAGATATCCGAACTCTCAGTTATCTGATTTATGATGTTCAAGCAGGATATTAACTTGTCGCACAAGAATGTTTCATTGTTGTTAATTAGTGTAGCCTGAGCCATAATAACTGTGCTGCAAGGGGCGGCGCTAAGCTGGTGATGGCGATCTGCAAGTTTATCTGTCTGTCTGTCTGTCTGTCTGTCTGGCCTTCATTTGCATGTGGTGGTATTTTTAGCCAGCGACACTTTAACACTTATCTAGAATTTATAACTCTCGTAACGTATTCATTAATTACAGTGCTGTGTCCCCGAGCAAGCGTAACGAGGCATGTGAAGGATCTACGCACCATGGCAAAGTATTGCAGGAGAAGTGCGCACGCGCACTGAATATATACATAATACAATTGTGCCAGCTTTCCATACGCTGGCAGTGTCTGCCAAAGAATTTTAATCAACTGGCCACGCACGACAGAAAGATACTTTGTTGCTATCTCCACTTTCAAGCAATCTAAATGCTTTAAATCAATGTTGAGTTTCTTATCCACGAACTGAAATGACAACTAACAAAATAAGATCAAACTGGAATGGTAGAATCAGACTCTTTTTAGTTTCTCTGCTGGTAAGTATGGAAAGTATTGTATTCCACCCAAAAATTCGATGTCGAGATTTCACCGAAAATATATTTTTTGAGACACCCTGAATCAAAAAAAAAAAAAAAAAAAAAAAGCATTTTTAGAAAAAGGTCCGTGTGTGTGTCAGTCTGTGTGTGTGTGCTTGTGGACAGCATAACCCAAAAACCAAAAGTCGGTTAAAAACCAAAGTTGGTATTTATGTTTAATGTCTTTCAAGGATGCGACACGAAGATTTTGAAGAAAATAGCCTCACCCTAAACTATCCTTTATATAGAAAATTTTTCGAAAATTTTGATTTCCTTGAAAATGGCTCTAACGATTTTGATTAAAATGTCATATGTTTGAGATATTTTTATGACAAATGAAATGTATATCTTGAATTTTCTGGCTATAGCCCACGAAGTCGTATTTACTCTGGACGACTTTAGCATAACTCGTAAACCGTAAGAGATAGACGAAATCTTACTGTACAAAAAATGTAGATCTTGCTAAAATACACAATTTATGTCTGAATAAAATTTTAGTAGAGTGAACCATTTCGGAGATCTGTTAATGTTAAATGAGGTGAGAGTATTTGAGATTGTAAACTGATTTTCTGTTATAACAAGAGAAGATCGAAATACCTACATGTAATTCTTGGGTTTCGTTTTCCTCAGTTGGCAGTGCTAAGTAAATCGAATTACAGTAATCGAAAAAATTTATTTTAGGTTATGTTTATAGAAGTAAATATTATGTGCTAAAATATTTACGATATAGAATTTAAATTCATATTTTATTTATGAAATAGTGCAGATAAATGTCATTCAAAGGTCTGACCTTCCTAGAGCAATTCTTTCAATCCGCGCGAGAATTTATCGATTACGTCTGACGTTTCATGGTATTACTTGTAATAATTAAGTGTTGGTAAGAGTGGTTTGTAGAAGAGGGTTCAGAAAATATCGTACTAATGTAACACATCAGATGTTTATCATGGATTGCGTAAGGTTTAGAAGTTCATTTCCACAGCAAATCTAGGAATATCACGAAAGTTGTGTCGACTGATATAAGTTTACAGTTATACAAGATGATTGGTCAGCCTAATTGCAAGGGAGTGGTTGAACAGGGCATACAACCTTGAGGACTCTGATGGAAAACTGGACTTCTTGCCAGTCATCCATTATCAAACAATAGTTTATTTCTTTTATCCGTATGGTATTAGACATGTTGTTGCACTGAATAAGTAGGAAGAGTTCTACTGACCGTATCTGCATCTTCTTCTCTACTGTTTACGTGGTCATTGCGACCACTTTAAAATGTTCTACTTGCGGCAATAATATTTTGTGATTTTAAAACAAAATAAAAATTGCACAAGTATCAAAAAAGTACCTAGCGAATTTTCTGAAGTAATGTTCGATGTCGATGCCATGCAAGTATCGTTGAGTATCGAGGTATCGCAAGGATCAGGACCCATCCCTAATTACAATAACTTCTTGAAGATTGCCCTGAAAGTTATCGGTCCGCTATTATTCGACATTGTCACTTGGTTGTGTATCCTTGATACGTAAGTAACCCTGTTACGTAACTCGCTGGGCCCTGTAGTGACCCTACTCGCCCTGAAAAACAACAGGTCCAAGGACAACAAAAACTGTCTTGTCTTTCAAGTAGGTATCGATTGTGTGTGAAATGTGATACTCTGGGCGCTTCATTCAACATTGTAGTTCCATTCACTAGCTAGCTTCACAATACTCTGTGCAATACAAAGCAACTTGCCTTTATTTTCTTAAAAGAGCACACAACAAATATAAAACTTTCAAAAATAAGCTACTTGTATAAAGGTTCAGAAGATCCAAACTGAGCAGCGCTTCCCAACCTTCTTAACACAAGGACCCCCTTTTCTTCATCTTGTAATGGCAGCAGTGTGAGCAACGCGATATTTCATTGTTGATGACGCAATAATAGCGGTACTTAGGTTTAGAAACTCTGTTATTGACTACAAGAAAGTATTCTCTTACACAGTGAGGCAGTATTTTTGTATAACACCTCTGAAATGGTTCAAATTGTAAATATAGAGCAACAAAAAGCCCAGCCTCCTAAAATAACCATGTTAAATTATAGGTAGCGTAGTCTGACTTCTTTTGTTCATGTGTGATATAAGGAAGGAGAAAGAAGTGATTTTGTTCTACATTATAACGACGAGAAATAATAATCATACATCAAAAAGTGAATAATTAATTGTGGAATTTTGTGATATTCATGAAAAGGAACAATATCGTCAATAATTGATCGAGTGCGGTGATTAGAAAACAACATTGACTTTTCACAATCATTGACTGCGTCTAGCCATTTTGTTTGTTAGCGAAAAAGACCGCCATATTTAGCGAGAAAATTGTAAAATGGTTTCATGAGAAGGATGATGATTTTTAAGTGTTAATATATACTCTAAAACTTTTATTATGACAATATTGAATGTTTCATCTATAAAATAGATCCACAGTGACAACAGTAATCTAGACTGCGAGTAATAAACCTTCGTAAAGACTTTTACTCCAACGAAGAAAATTAATAACGTTCGGCTCGAACTGCAATAACATCATTACCAATTAACAATCCCTGCAAAACCAAGGAAACTTCAAAATTTCATGTAATGTTTTTGATTTACCTTGTTTTGGTTTACCTTCTCGGCCTCTACAAAAGAGAAAGAAGGAAGCTATTGAGATCTGCTGTATAAATCTAAGTTGGCTGTCCTGATTGTAGTCAACATGGAGATGTAAACAATTCTGTGTGGTGTTATGTTTAATTAAATATTGGAGAAAACTGGATTAAAATCAATAGGTTTTGTGTGATTATTGGTATTTATTGTGTTAAACAGACGCACGATTAAGTCGCATATGATCAGCGCGTTACATGACTGAGCAAAACAGTGATGAACTTAAAGTTTGAGGTTAGTGGTTAAAAATGAGTTTATTTGAAATACCTAAATGGGTAACTGATGCAACAAGCGAAGCGTTGAATAATCTTTTTACTTTCTCTGTATAGTAAAGTAGACCAAGTATTGTATTGCATTAAAAAATTCGACGTTTCACCGGACATATATGTATATGTTTTGAGACCCCTGAATACAAAAAAGGCATTTTTAGGAAAAGGTCCGTGTGTGTGTGTGGGGGGGGGGGAGTATAACTCACAAACGAAAAGTCGGATAAAAACCAAATTTGGTATTTAAGTTTAATATCTTTTACGTATGCGACATGACGATTTTGAAGAAAATCTCTCCACCCTAAACTGCCCCTTTCATGGAACATTTTTAAAACATTTTGGTTTTCTCCCAAAAGGCTCTAACAATTTTGATTAAAATGTCAACTGTTTGAGATATTTTTATGTATACATTTTTTTATAAATCTTTTTGTAGAGTGAACCATTTTGCAGATATTCCTTATTATTTATGTGAGTTTTAGAGAACTTATACTTCAGCGGAATGGAACATTGTTATTCAATTTTTATATGTTACGTGTGCAAAGAGAAGGGAATTTGAAGGTTTTAAAACATTTGACTATCGCACAAAGCCTACTGTGTTCTAACATTCCCCTTGTACCTACAAGGAAATAAGCAATAAGATAATTTGTACAAATGTTTATTTCAACTAACACGAAGAAGATATAGGAATAAGAGTTTGTAAGAATGATTAGTACAAGAGTAGAGAAAGTCATGTGAGTGCAACACGTCAGATTTTTTGACAAAGTATTTTTCTAGTAACCTGTAAATTTTTCAGTTTTTTTTTTTTTTTTTAATTACACTTTCTTGTTATTCACAATAGAAGAAATTCGCTGCTAATCTTCGGATTCGCTTTAAGTCCTATGCTGTCATGATTTTTAAAGGGCTTAGAGTATTCGTATGCAAAGGCTGATGCAAAAGTAATTTGCATGTATCCTGGGCGTGCCTCCTGGGCACGTGTTTAGAAATAAATAATTAGACAATGTAGAGAGATTGACATTTGAATGTTTCTTAAAGTTGACATTAACAAAGCTGCATGTCATTCACGAGATGCCAATCAGCTCAGTAACAATGATTTCTTAACACAGACACGGGTACCATTTGCGAAGACCTCATTCAAGTTAGTGGCGCCAACGTTTTGCATTTTCAAATCAGAAATTTGGCATTTCAATTTGTATACTGGTGTTTTTTGACACGACATTAGTGTAAAATTGAAACCTCGTTTGTGAAATATTTCCGAAAGAATCTGGACAACACTTTCTGTAGTCATCTACGTAGCTATGTGCACTAAATTTGTTTATTTATAGCTTGGGTTTCTCTGTTCTACAACGAAATGCCTAAATGTGCAATGATACTCCATTCTTTTCTTCAAAAAGGCGTAAATGTGTAAAGAAAGTTTATTTCCACTAATAAGAAGCATATTTTGTAGAAGAGTGAGTAGAGAAGCTCATGTGGTTTATTTTTTATTAGATTCCACATACCGCTTAGTTTCCACTTTTCCACATAGTTCCCGTTCTCATTAATCGCAGCGTGGGATAAGTTTTTGTGAACTGGTGATAGAAGCGCGCCGCCAGTCAACTGTTTCCTGCATGACAGAAGAAAGTGCATTAGCGGTGTCCTTTGTTTGCAGTCCGGTGGTCTGCAGTCCGTCTGGCATTACAACAGAGATGAAAGGATACACTTCATTCAAAGTGGAACCTCCTGTTACATGACCAATTTATCACTGGAAAACAGATTTTTTCCCATAATGTTTAAAAATAGCTGAAGTAAAACGGATATTTAAAAAAGGAGCAGCTACAGAAGTTAAAAATTACAGACCAATTTCTCTATTATTTCTTTATCCTAAAGTAATATAAAAATTTATATACAACAGAATGTTAAAATTTGTTGAAGTATAAGATACTGCCTGCTTCACAGCTTCGCTTCCATAAAGGAAAATCAACAACTATGTCATCTATACCTTGATGATTTACTGTTTTACATGTTCTGAATGGCTATGGCCACATCTAATTGGTCCAATGGTTCATCTTCCGTCTGCAACTGTTTTTGTTCAATTTCATATTCCTGTTCTAGTGTTAAATCAATTTTTGTTGCTCTGTTGAGGTGTTCAAGAGCTCCTGGAAATTTTGTTTCCATCTATTTCTTATTTTTGGTTCATTTAATACTACCTATTTCATTATTATCTCCTCTTATTAGATTTGTTCGTGGTTTGAACTCTTTTAATTCTTCCCATTTCTCTGTATGCTTTTTTTATTTGTTTGGTTTTAAGTTTCCCTCAATTTCTATTATATGTTTATTTAGATAAATCCTTTTCTTTCGTCTACATACTTATCTGCTATTTTCCGCAGCTTTTCATATTCTCCTCGTTTTTGTCTTGTTGCTCTTTCTATCCATTTTTGTATGCTTCTTTCTCTAGTTTATTGCTTTTTTACATTCTTCATCAAACCATTTTTCATGACTTTGTTTTGGATCATATCTGTCAGTTCTGCTCCTTTCCAAATTACTTCTTTTATTTTTGTCCATTTTTCTTCTATTGTACTTGATTCGTTCATACTTTAAATTCCTCATTTATGTGTTGTTGGTGCTTTTTGATTGTTTCTTTATTCTGAAGTTCTTGTATATTAAGTTTCTTTGGAATTTTAATTCCTTCAGTTATAGCTCATGGAACAGTCTTACGGGGAAATAGCAGAGAAATGGTAAGAATATTCGGGATGCAGAAGAAAATAATCAGAATTATGCTTAATATACCTAATACCAATAGTTATAAGCTATATTTTAAGTTCTCAAACACATTTCCGTGACCCGTTCACACACACACACACACACACACACACACACACACACACACACACACACACACACACACACACACACACACACACACACACACACACACACACACACACACACACGCACACACACAGAGACCTTTTTAAATGCTTTTTTTATTCAGGGGGCCTCAAAACCTACATTTGTGGTGAAATCTCGAGAACGAATTTTCGGGTGGAATACAATACTTCCTCAACTTAATAGTAGAGTAGCTAAAATTATTATTATTATTATTATTATTATTATTATTATTATTATTATTATTATTATTATTATTATTATTATTATTATTATTATTATTATTATTATTATTATTATTATTATTATTATTATTATTATTATTATTATTATTTATTATTATTATTATTATTATTATTATTATTATTATTATTATTATTATTATTATTATTATTATTATTATTATTATTATTGTTATTATTATTATTATTATTATTATTATTATTATTATTATTATTATTATTATTATTATTATTATTATTATTATTATTATTAATTATTATTATTATTATTATTATTATTATTATTATTATTATTATTATTATTATTATTATTATTATTATTATTATTATTATTATTACTACTATTATTATTATTATTATTATTATTTATTAATTATTAATTATTTATTATTATTATTATTATTATTATTATTATTATTATTATTATTATTATTATTATTATTTATTAATTATTAATTATTTATTATTATTATTATTATTATTATTATTATTATTATTATTATTATTATTATTATTATTATTATTATTATTATTATTATTATTATTATTATTATTATTATTATTCTTATTCTTATTATTATTATTATTTATTATTATTATTATTATTATTATTATTATTATTATTATTATTATTATTATTATTATTATTATTATTATTATTATTATTATTATTATTATTATTATTATTATTGTGAGTATTATTATTGTATTATTAGATGGGATTCTTCGCTGGAGAGGTTGAAGTACTCAGTTCCCGGAAGCTACCGTGAGAAAGGTGGGTATATGAGTGCGCCCGCCAGGGACATACACAAATGTGCAAGTAGGAGCGGCGGGCGACATGAAAAGGCTGTGGGGAAAGTGAAAGTGTACGGCGCCTGGCTGTCGGGACGTGCGTGGCTTCCTCAAACATCACATTACCAACACCTGCATCACGGTGCATATTCACTGCCATTCTCTCCTCAGTCTTCTGTCTACTTCACGTCAGCCCAAATAAACATGCGTGCAAATACTCGACCAAACTTACACAAAACACTTACACAAATTAACCTCAATACAGCTTCAACTTCCTAGAATATTGCACTACGCACAGTCCCGCAAATTAATTTCACTAATTCTACAATAAATAACTTATAGACGACATAAAGTTTCGTCTGAAAACCAATATATTCAATTTGCCGTCTATTTTTCAGTGTTACGTAGCATTCCAGGGTTATCATTTTCATCATGGAGCTCTGACGTGCTGGAAACGAATCGATCGCTTAGCGCCTGCGCAGAACTCCAAATATCAGCTGGTGAAATATGTAGGTCATTGTCCCTGGTGAGTGTACAACATTTTACAATATTTCAACTGTAAAATTAGGTATATGGTCGAGCATAAACTGTCGTATGAAACTTGAACTATAATGGTAATTAAGATGGTCGTATGAAAATTAGTAAATTCGATTCGCTCGTTTCCTAATATATACTCGGGTCTTAATTACTACTATTATAGTAACTTCTAGAACTTCTAGACTTACAGATTCTACCAAAGTTTAAGGACACCTGTTGATAATTTGAAATTTTCTTTTCGTTGAACACATAACATCATAGATTATTTTAAATTCATCGCATATTTCTTCAAACATACATTACAGATGATTATATACCTTATTGGACCTCCTTTGGTTTTCAAACATTGTAGACTTACTCTTTTGGGATACCCTTTACAGGATTCCTACATTGTTGTACGCTAATTTGAATAATTCCTCTCGAAGTTCTCGGCAGTTTTCCGGCCTAGGAGCATCTATTCCACCTTCCGATCTCATATGGACATATCCACTTCGGGCGATGCAACCCTTGGCCTACCACTTTGCTCCAGGTCTGAAAATTTGCAGCTTTTCCTATAATTTTGTATTGGTGTTCTTTTTACCCATTTTACTTAACAATCTCTGTTCGCACCAGAATGAAGTGCAAGCTACAAGGCAACTAAATGTCATGACGTCATAATAACATCAACATGGCTGCGTTCAGTGGTACGATTGGTAGTATAAACAATGCACTATAAACAGATACCATTCCGACTTCATCATAGGATTGAATCCATTGCTAAGTAGTAATAATTTACTCTTTTTGCAATTTTGATATTCTCTTCTCTTTGCTCGGCTAAGATATATATAAAAAAAAGAATAGCAGTCTTCTATTTGACGAAAGTTTAAGTGTTTCATAATTCACACAAATAACAAGGAATGTCTCCGAAATGGTTCACTCTACAAAAAATTATTTTGTTTTAGCAAAATCTACATTTTTTGCATAGTAAATATCGTGTATTTGCGATAAAACCTTGATTTCGAAGTTTTGGGTGGAATGTGACACTTCTATTTTCTTTGTATGAATATTATGGAAAATAACAAACATAGGAATCTAATTTGTCAGCACGGAACAGCCGAACCAAAGTTCTGCTTCCGAGAAAATTAAATATGTACTAAATACCTGCCGTGGTTAAAACAAAAGAAGTGCCATTTGTGTTAGGCAGATATTTACTTGCATGTTCATTGTTTGCATATCTTTACAAGACATTCCGGAATGTGGGAACTTCCTGGTACAATTGTAAACATGTTAACGCAGTGTTTTCCACAAAAGCGAGAAAGCGTGTGTCAGCAAATATTGGTGAACTCAGAGGTTCAGTCCTCCTGAGTGAATGAGTCAACCCCACAGACGACGGTCAAGGTCCTAGTGATGTCAACATTTAATCTTGTACTAGCATATTTTCATACAAACGAGTGCGAATCAAGATAGCCTCGTTTTAGCTTACATCATCATCGTCGTTGACTCATTTTGTTCTGCTCAAATTGAAGGTGCGATGCAACGAGGCAGGTCATCTTCCCAGACTGTGATTGGACAGGTTCTGTATTCCTTTTTGCCAAAAGCAAATATTGCTTTTAATCTGCGCAGTGACTGGAGTTCGCTGCTGAAGTAATCGGCTTCTACAATTTCACAAATGACAACTGAAATTTAATTTAAATATACATCTTTACCTATATTTCCTCGTTACTCCAGAAATTTAGAATCAAAACTGTCACAGGTGGTAGCATTATAACTGCTATTACCAGTATTTTTGTATAAATGATTCAAATTGTAAATATAGAATCAACAGAAAGCCGAGCCCCCTGAAATAACCATGTTAAATTATAGGTAGCGTAGTCTGACTTCTTTTGTTCATGTGTGATATGACGAAGGAGGAAGATGTGATTTTGATCGTTTTTATAACGACGAGAAATAACAATCATACATCGAAAAGTGAGTAACTTATTGTGAAATTTTGTAATATTCATAAAAAGAAACGATATTGTCATTAATTGATTGAGATCGAGTGCAGTGATTAGAAAACAACATTGACTTTTCACAGTCATTGGCTGCGTCCAGCCATTTTGTTTGTTAGCGAAGAAGTCCGCCATGTTTAGCGAGAAAATTGTAAAAGTGTTTCATGAGAAGGATAATGATTTTTAAGTGTTAATAAATTGTTCAAAACATTCATTAAAACAATATTGATTGTTTCGTCTATAAAATAGATCCGTACTACTCCCTGTGACAACAGTAATAGAATCTTACAGCTCTCCGACTGATGCTAGGCAGCGAGTAATAAAGCTTCATAAAGACTTTCATTCCAACGAAGATTAATAAAAGCTAAATAGCATGTCTACTTTAACATAAACATCGTTACAAAAGACAATGTACTAAATATAGAGGTAGAATACAAACGGAGGGGATTTCACACTGAGTCTAGGTTATGATACCTACTGTCTGTTCACTAGCTCATGCTCCTAGGAGAATGAAGGGGACAGGGGAGACATTCCACGCAGTGTAACCCAGGTTTAGTGAACTTCCGCGCAAATGTTCGTTACATTGCCAGCCTACCTTCAATGTTATTCGCGCTGTTTACTCGCTTCTCTTAATTTCAGCTGTCAAATCGTACTTGCCACTAGTTTTGTGCCGGAAGTAATGGTAAAAGTAATGTAGAAGCAGATAATCTCAAAATTGTTTTGAAAGTAGTTATTTATAACTTTAAAATAATCAAAATTTTGACATCTTTGTTGCGTGGAGCATTTCAGCTGCCAAAGAAACATCTAGAAAAGGTAATAAATATAAAGATGTTTAAGATATTGCAATGCATATTTGAACGTATGTTATTCCTTATATGTATTATGTCTAATATGAGTTTGAACAAAATCCGCTAATTATTGTAGAATTTAGAAATTTCACCTGTGTTGGTTAACACGAGTTCAAAGTCCCCACACTGCGCTACGCCACTGGAAGCAATGCTCAACCAGAAAGCCAAGATGCTTGCACGAATAACAAATACTACAATGTTTTATTTTAGTCCAGCAATGGACATAAAAAATCACAAATAATAAATCTATTCATCGTAAGGTCGTCCACCTCGTGCAACAATGAGCCTAAATTAAAGGTGAGGTTTTATGATTGCAGACCTGCTTCAAAGGACGGCGACTGATCTAGCGAATAACAATGGAAAACTACGCAAAAGAAGGGACAATGAAGATTTATGGAGATATAAATATGTGATACAACACACAGCAGGGGGAAATTTTACCACACACAGCGCGCGAGGTAATTAGAGATTTCTTTACACTTTCAAATAAAATGGAATAAACATCTCTGAGTGAATAAAGCACGGGAACAATATCTGCTGTCGGCTGCTAAAGTGATGAACTGTGTCTCTTTTGAAGCAGTGTTTCTGCTCCACGATGAAGTATTTTGGGCGCCAGTTGATCTTAAATCCACTGTTTTACCTGACTTCACTTGAAATATGAGATTCGTAACTGATTCCCAAAGAAAAAACAGTTTTACAGAAAGGTTCCTATGTCTGTAAATAGAATAACTCCTAAAGGAATATTTTCAAGAAAATTCTGCATTCTCAAACTACACTTTACATGGAAGATTTTTCAAAAAAAAATTTGGTTTTATCACATACAACTTCAACGATTTTGATTACAATATATTTTCACGTTATATATTCATATATTGAAGTTTCTGTTAATATTCTCTGAAGCCCTCTCTATCCTTTTGCGTAACTGATAAACGTAAGAGATAGACTAAACTTACTACGCAAAATGTAGATCTGGTTTCACACTTTCTGTGAAATACATTGTGTGTGGAGTTACCCTTTCCAAGCTATTAGAATATAGAAAGAAGCAAGAACAATATAGGATCAATTGTTTCTTTTAAAACTCTGTCTTCTGTTTGTTTAAGTATGAAATCATGGCCTTCTGTATATTCCTTGAAATAAAAGGCAACCGGATTTTGTTTTTACACTGTTGAGTGCAGCAACTATTTATATGTCATGAAGTAACCTTAACTATTTTCTACTCTATGGCATTGTAAAAAATCCAAGGCTTCCTTCGTAGGCATGTTCCTTTATAACTGCAGTGTGTTCTATTCAAGCAATAGGTCTTTTAAATCATTTTTATCCGTTTAGTCATCGATGAAATTAAATTAGATGCTTTTACAGAGCTTTGCATAAGAAAGAATAGGGCTTTACCATGGTGAAAGGTTATTAAATCGGTTGTACCTTTTAGGTTAACCTACAAACATACACTAAGAGTTTACCTTTATAATCTATACCGGGTGTAAGGTAGTGCTTCGGCCCGTAGTTACTGTTAATAAAGAACTATTCCGCCGAAAAAAAAATAATTTGTGTGGAATATTTGGAGCCATCTAGGTTCTTGACGAATGGATCTAAATGGTTTATTATTTCACTAAACTACCGCGCAAACATTGTGTGGACAATGTTGTGATATCTTTTTATTTTATTTCGAATGATTTAATCACAATTTAATGTTGACATGGCGTTGCCAAATCTCTGTTAGAAGATAAACTTTGTATGCCATTTTAACATGAAATTGTGGTTAAATTCATTGGAATTGTGGGATGCTGCCACATTCTGGAGTGAGGACATCTGCAAGGACTTGAAGAGTTTGAGGAGCTTTAGGACGCTTCCGGACATGCGCTCTAGCATATCCCAGAAATGTTCAATGGGATTGAGATCTGTAGTCAAAGTAGGCCAGTTCATTGTCTGTATCTGGAGATTCCGTAAGGTGAATGTGAGGATGGGGGAATGAGAGTGAGAGGGAGAATGAGAGGGAGAATGATAGAGAATGAGAGTGAGAGGGAGAATGAGAGGGAGAATGACAGAGAATGAGAGTGAGAGGGAGGATGACAGAGAATGAGAGGGAGAGGGAGAATGAGAGGGAGAGGCAGAATGAGAGGGAGAGGGAGAATGAGAGCTAGAGAGAGAACAAGAGTGAGAGGGAGAATAAGCGTGAGAGGGAGAATGAGAGCGAGAGAGAGAACAAGAGTGAGGGGGAGAATAAGCGTGAGAGGGACAATGAGAGCGAGAGAGAGAACAAGAGTGAGAGAGAGAACAAGAGTGAGAGGGAGAATAAGCGTGAGAGGGACAATGAGAGCGAGAGAGAGAACAAGAGTGAGAGGGAGAATAAGCGTAAGAGGGAGAATAAGCGTGAGAGGGAGAATAAGCGTGAGAGGGAGAATGAGAGCGAGAGAGAGAACAAGAGTGACAGGGAGAATAAGCGTGAGAGGGACAATGAGAGCGAGAGAGAACAAGAGTGAGGGGGAGAATAAGCGTGAGAGGGACAATGAGAGCGAGAGAGAGAACAAGAGTGAGAGAGAGAACAAGAGTGAGAGGGAGAATAAGCGTGAGAGGGACAATGAGAGCGAGAGAGAGAACAAGAGTGAGGGGGAGAATAAGCGTGAGAGGGACAATGAGAGCGAGAGAGAGAACAAGAGTGAGAGAGAGAACAAGAGTGAGAGGGAGAATAAGCGTGAGAGGGACAATGAGAGCGAGAGAGAGAACAAGAGTGAGAGGGAGAATAAGCGTAAGAGGGAGAATAAGCGTGAGAGGGACAATGAGAGCGAGAGAGAGAACAAGAGTGAGAGGGAGAATAAGCGTGAGAGGGAGAATAAGCGTGAGAGGGAGAATAAGCGTGAGAGGGAGAATGAGAGCGAGAGAGAGAACAAGAGTGACAGGGAGAATAAGCGTGAGAGGGACAATGAGAGCGAGAGAGAACAAGAGTGAGAGGGAGAATAAGCGTGAGAGGGAGAATGAGAGCGAGAGAGAGAACAAGAGTGTCAGGGAGAATAAGCGTGAGAGGGACAATGAGAGCGAGAGAGAGAACAAGAGTGACAGGGAGAATAAGCGTGAGAGGGAGAATGAGAGCGAGAGAGAGAACAAGAGTGAGAGGGAGAATAAGCGTGAGAGGGACAATGAGAGCGAGAGAGAGAACAAGAGTGAGAGGGAGAATAAGCGTGAGAGGGACAATGAGAGCGAGAGAGAGAACAAGAGTGAGAGGGAGAATAAGCGTGAGAGGGAGAATAAGCGTGAGAGGGAGAATAAGCGTGAGAGGGAGAATGAGAGCGAGAGAGAGAACAAGAGTGACAGGGAGAATAAGCGTGAGAGGGACAATGAGAGCGAGAGAGAACAAGAGTGAGAGGGAGAATAAGCGTGAGAGGGACAATGAGAGCGAGAGAGAGAACAAGAGTGAGAGAGAGAATAAGCGTGAGAGGGAGAATAAGCGTGAGAGGGAGAATGAGAGCGAGAGAGAGAACAAGAGTGACAGGGAGAATAAGCGTGAGAGGGACAATGAGAGCGAGAGAGAACAAGAGTGAGAGAGAGAATAAGCGTGAGAGGGAGAATAAGCGTGAGAGGGACAATGAGAGCGAGAGAGAGAACAAGAGTGAGAGGGAGAATAAGCGTGAGAGGGAGAATAAGCGTGAGAGGGAGAATGAGAGCGAGAGAGAGAACAAGAGTGACAGGGAGAATAAGCGTGAGAGGGAGAATAAGCGTGAGAGGGAGAATAAGCGTGAGAGGGAGAATGAGAGCGAGAGAGAGAACAAGAGTGACAGGGAGAATAAGCGTGAGAGGGACAATGAGAGCGAGAGAGAGAACAAGAGTGACAGGGAGAATAAGCGTGAGAGGGAGAATAAGCGTGAGAGGGAGAACAAGAGTGAGAGGGAGAATAAGCGTGAGAGGGAGAATAAGCGTGAGAGGGAGAATAAGCGTGAGAGGGAGAATGAGAGCGAGAGAGAGAACAAGAGTGACAGGGAGAATAAGCGTGAGAGGGACAATGAGAGCGAGAGAGAGAACAAGAGTGACAGGGAGAATAAGCGTAAGAGGGAGAATGAGAGCGAGAGAGAGAACAAGAGTGAGAGGGAGAATAAGCGTGAGAGGGACAATGAGAGCGAGAGAGAGAACAAGAGTGAGAGGGAGAATAAGCGTAAGAGGGAGAATAAGCGTGAGAGGGACAATGAGAGCGAGAGAGAACAAGAGTGAGAGGGAGAATAAGCGTGAGAGGGAGAATAAGCGTGAGAGGGAGAATAAGCGTGAGAGGGAGAATGAGAGCGAGAGAGAGAACAAGAGTGACAGGGAGAATAAGCGTGAGAGGGACAATGAGAGCGAGAGAGAACAAGAGTGAGAGGGAGAATAAGCGTGAGAGGGAGAATAAGCGTGAGAGGGACAATGAGAGCGAGAGAGAGAACAAGAGTGAGAGAGAGAATAAGCGTGAGAGGGAGAATAAGCGTGAGAGGGAGAATGAGAGCGAGAGAGAGAACAAGAGTGACAGGGAGAATAAGCGTGAGAGGGACAATGAGAGCGAGAGAGAACAAGAGTGAGAGAGAATAAGCGTGAGAGGGAGAATAAGCGTGAGAGGGACAATGAGAGCGAGAGAGAGAACAAAAGTGAGAGGGAGAATAAGCGTGAGAGGGAGAATAAGCGTGAGAGGGAGAATATGCGTGAGAGGGAGAATAAGCGTCAGAGGGAGAATAAGCGTGAGAGGGAGAATAAGCGTGAGAGGGAGAATAAGCGTGAGAGGGAGAATAAGCGTCAGAGGGAGAGTAAGCGTGAGAGGGAGAGTAAGCGTGAGAGGGAGAATAAGCGTGAGAGGGAGAATAAGCGTCAGAGGGAGAATAAGCGTGAGAGGTAGAATAAGCGTGAGAGGGAGAATAAGCGTGAGAGGGAGAATAAGCGTGAGAGGGAGAATAAGCGTGAGAGGGAGAATAAGCGTCAGGGGGAGAATAAGCGTGAGAGGGAGAATAAGCGTGAGAGGGAGAGTAAGCGTGAGAGGGAGAATAAGCGTGAGAGGGAGAATAAGCGTCAGAGGGAGAATAAGCGTGAGAGGTAGAACAAGAGTGAGAGGGAGAGTAAGCGTGAGAGGGAGAATAAGCGTGAGAGGGACAATGAGAGCGAGAGAGAGAACAAGAGTGAGAGGGAGAATAAGCGTGAGAGGGAGAATAAGCGTGAGAGGGAGAATAAGCGTGAGAGGGAGAATAAGCGTCAGAGGGAGAATAAGCGTGAGAGGGAGAATAAGCGTGAGAGGGAGAATAAGCGTCAGAGGGAGAGTAAGCGTGAGAGGGAGAGTAAGCGTGAGAGGGAGAATAAGCGTGAGAGGGAGAATAAGCGTCAGAGGGAGAATAAGCGTGAGAGGTAGAATAAGCGTGAGAGGGAGAATAAGCGTGAGAGGGAGAATAAGCGTGAGAGGGAGAATAAGCGTGAGAGGGAGAATAAGCGTCAGGGGGAGAATAAGCGTGAGAGGGAGAATAAGCGTGAGAGGGAGAATAAGCGTGAGAGGGAGAATAAGCGTGAGAGGGAGAATAAGCGTGAGAGGGAGAATAAGCGTCAGGGGGAGAATAAGCGTGAGAGGGAGAATAAGCGTGAGAGGGAGAGTAAGCGTGAGAGGGAGAATAAGCGTGAGAGGGAGAATAAGCGTCAGAGGGAGAATAAGCGTGAGAGGTAGAACAAGAGTGAGAGGGAGAGTAAGCGTGAGAGGGAGAGTAAGCATGAGAGGGAGAGTAAGCGTGAGAGGGAGAATAAGCGTCAGAGGGAGAATAAGCGTCAGAGGGAGAATAAGTGTGAGAGGTAGAACAAGAGTGAGAGGGAGAGTAAGCGTGAGAGGGAGAGTAAGCGTGAGAGGGAGAATAAGCGTCAGAGGTAGAACAAGAGTGAGAGGGAGAATAAGTGTGAGAGGTAGAACAAGAGTGAGAGGGAGAGTAAGCGTGAGAGGGAGAGTAAGCGTGAGAGGGAGAACAAGAGTGAGAGGGAGAGTAAGCGTGAGAGGGAGAATAAGCGTCAGAGGGAGAATAAGTGTGAGAGGTAGAACAAGAGTGAGAGGGAGAGTAAGCGTGAGAGGGAGAATGAGTGAAAATGAAAGTGAAAACGAGAGTAAAGAAACACGATAGACATGTTGCTGGAAGTAATAGAGCAATGAAACGCTCAAATTGTTTTGTTTGCGGGCGTGCGGGCGTGCGGGCGTGCGGGAGCTGGGAGGAAGGGATCGTGCACTGGCGGACTGATAGCGATCAGTGGGGCGAGATAGGTCCGACCAGCTACCGAGTCGTATTTTATCGCTAGACAGACTGGTTCTTCAGGGCGACCCGCGAGAACTCACTCAGTCGATTTATTACCACTAAGTGGCTCTCACACTTACACTGATACAGATATCCACAAGCTCAGCTGATTTAACACTCACTTTTCCTGTAAGCTTACAAACTTCAACGTTTTCAAACCTTTATTTTGTCATTTTCTAATATTAGAGAGTCCATGGAAACACATTCTATGCTAAGTTTACCAACTGTAGCCATTATATAGAGAAATTTTGACCCTAATATAAAATAACTATACGTGTATCCCTAAACCTGATTTTCCACGAAACATTTTTCATATTTTTACTCTCTCTACTGTAATTAGAGGAAGTATTGTATTCCATCCAAAAATTCGATGTCGAGATTTCACCGGAAATATATGTTTCGAGACCCCTGCATCCAAAAAAAGGTATTTTTAGAAAAAGGTGTGTGTGTGTCTGTGTGTGTGTCTGTGTGTCAGTCTGTGGACAGCATAAGCCAAAAACGAAAAGTAGGTTAAAAACCAAAGTTAGTATTTAACTTTGTCTTTCAAGGATGCGACACGAACATTTTGAAGAAAATAGCCCCACCCTAAACTACCCTTTACATGGAAAATTTTTATTTTCTTGAAAATGGCTCTAACGATTTTGATTAAAATGCCATATGTTTGAGATATTTTGATGCCAAATGAAATGTATATCTTGAATTTTCTGGCTATAGCCCATGTAGTCGTATTTACTCTGGATGACTTTTGCATAACTGGTAAACCGTTAGAGATAGACCAAATCATACTATACAAAAAATGTAGATCTTGCTAAAATACACAATTTATGTCCGAATAAATTTTCTTGTAGGGTGAACCATTTCGGAGATATTCCTTGTTATGTGTGTGAGTTTCGGAAAACTTAGAACTTTCGTGAAATGGGTCATCGTTGTTCAGTTTTTTTTTTTTTTTTTTTTTGTATGTTAAGTGTGCAAAGAGAACGGAATCTCAAAGCTTTAAAACATTTGACTATCGCACAAAGCCTACTGTATTCTAATATTCCCCTTGTACCTACAAGAAAATAAGCAATAAGATAATTTGTAAAAATGTTTATCTCAACTAACACGAAGAAGATGTAGGAATAAGAGTTTGTAAGAATGGTTAGTACAAGAGTAGAGACAGTCATGTGAGTGCAACACATCAGATTTTTTCACCTTGATGTTAATGCATTCTATTCTTAGCTGAAATCTATCTGCTGTAGGAAGTGCTTCCTTTTTATCACAGAATCTTCAAGGTACCGTTGCTGTTCTGTGAAGATTCTAGACGTCACGTTGCTATAGACCAGCGGTCTCCAAAAACCTTGTCGCGATTACATCTTCTAATTACAAACAAGTTATGCTTCAGTTGTAATTACTGGTGTGAAGGTTTTGGGTACCGCAAGAGACGTGTAAAAGTAGCCAACCGTTTGAGTTAAAGAGAGTGCATCACATTATGCCAGCACACTGTGGCTTTCTTCTGAATTTCAATATATGTACTTGAGGAACCTTAATAATGTCCAAGGGTTGTCAAATCAAATATAACCTCTTCGCTAGACGAAGGTTCTATAATGAAGAACAGAATAGAAACACAACACTTTCCGGGATAAAACTGTAATTCTATACACACATCAATCGACAACAATGCATACAACAATTAAGAGGAAACCATGTGATCAAGGCAATGGCAGCGAAATTGGACCTATAGTATAAAGGGTTTATTAACGATTCAATAGCGTTGCAGATCGATCTTGAACTCATTTCAGAGGCAATGAACACTTTAGCGCTAACGAAACCTATAAATATGTTCTTGCAACCCAAGAAAAAACTTGCTTTTTGTAGACTAAGTATCTCTTCAGCCTCTTGATTAATGAAATGTATAATCAAATAATTTCCACAAAGCTTATCCCGATTAACACAAAGCAGATAGAAATATAACCCTCTTCTTTGTAAAACGGATATCAACATAAGCTATAGTTGGCAGGAAAAGTCATATAACTGCGACAAATCAGAATTAGCTACTTTGAATGAAAAACATCTCATATTCTGTAGGTTTCTCGGGGCTTGCTCCTTGACATCGGCGAAGTGCAGCTAACTCCTGGATTTAGGTGCGGCTTGTTGACCCGGCGAACATGAGGTGAAAGTGAATGTGAGAGTATTGTCTAATGAGGCGGTGTTTACATCCATTCAGTAGGTCCCGACACTGAACCAGACATGCTGACCACAGGGTGACTTCAGTAGTTGGACATACCCAATCATCATTGTTCAGTTCCAACTGAACCTTTGTCTAGAACAGCCATGTCCAAACGCCGAGCCAGACTTTGATACTTCCCGCCTCACATGTTGTATTTGAATGGAACGAGAGGAATAAATCACACTTTGCACTGCCAAGTGACATTATCTTAAGTTACGACTAAACGTTGTGCATAAGGAAACCTTAAATACCTTCCAAATTCGACATATCTGTGATAAATAGTTTTAGTTATGCCGAAGATGGGAATCTAATATTCTAGTTACATTTTTTACATTTTACTAGCTGTAGTTGAGAAAAAATGCTGCTCGTAAATGTATGTTGAGGCAAATATTGCCAATGTATGAGCACTAAATGTCCAAAGATGATAACAACAACTATGTCACTTTTCCAATATAAATAATTACATCTGCTTATGCTGATCTTGATTCCATTGCCGAAAGGTTGGTAAAAAGAAAAAGGTAGTTTTCTAAGCTTTTAAAATCTTAGAGTCGGTTAACTGTAAATTCATACTTCAACCTTTCAATTAGTTCAACAAAGTTTAAGAGTAAGTTTGTTGGCATAAATAAATATTAATTAAGGTTACTTAAACCCGGGACGTAAAGTACTTACAATTTGTAAGTCGGATACTGAAGATGCTCACCGCAGATGTGCACGAAACATCTGGAGATCGAAACTCCAGCAGCCCACGACTTATCAGTCTAGAAATATCCAATGCTCATTTTTCTGACTTCAGCCTTGAAACATCTGCAATGTTTGCCGTTAATGTAGAAGCATTGCTGAAATATTGCTTTTCAAAGGCACGAGGTGAGCTGAGTTGCGAGGTGACATGGCTGCCATGCAAGCACGCCTGAGAATTAGGTGACCCTTCGCGCACGTCTCACCGAAGATGGGTATTTACTTTTTAGTACGTGATAGACAAACTAAAAAAAGTGCATTTCATTATTCGCATATTTTGCAGTAAAACCGTCTTTGTGGTGTCGGTGAATGAATTATTGCAAATGAATGAATAAATGGACCGTAATTATGTAACCAGTTTCCCATGCCTTGTTGGCATTTCCGGCTATACATTTTATTCTTTCAAAAAGTTTACGCCAAATAATTATAGTGCGCGATTGACTAGTGCACTTAATCTGCGGGTTTGGTAATTTACATACATGAAAAACCAGACTCATTTAACCTCATTTAACTTTTGCAAGTGCCCATTAAACTAATTTTGCTTAAACTTCGTTTTTATGCATTGGAAACTTGGCAGAGTCAATGAATTATTGCACACTAACGTCATCTGAGTCTGGAAATTGTTTTATTCCGCTGTTCCTTTGACCTTTAACATACCATGGCGGTGGTTCAGGCCCCACCACCAGATGGCGCCTGTAGAGACGCCAGGCGTCTTCAGCAGAGGGTAAATCAACATTACTGGAAGGGAAGTATAGAGGGTAGCTCGGGGGGGTTACTTACTAAGGGCGGCTGAGAGTGTGAACAACTCGCATATAACTCTGGTTTAACCTCCTAACACACACATACATTTTTTCCGCAAGCATATACGAATATACATTTCTTAGTTATTTATGAACAAATCTATGAAAAATGTCTAAAAAATTCTTAAATGTATAGTTTTTGCACTTTCTCTACCAGTAAGTAGAAGAGGTATTGTATTCCACCCAAAACGTCGATGTCGAGATTTCGCCGTAAATACGTTTTGAGGTCCCCTGAGTCCAAAAATAAACATATTTAGAAAAAAGTCCGTGTGTGTGTCTGTGGACAGCATAACTCATAAGCGAAAAGTCGGTTAAAAATCAAAGTAAATGTTTAAGCTTAATGTCTTTCAAGGATGCGACACGAACATTTTCAAGAAAATCCCTCCTTGATTTTCTTGAAAATGGCTGCAGCGTCTTTGATTCAGATGACATATGTTTAAGATATTTTTATGCCAAATGAAATGTATATTTTGAATTTTCTGGCTATAGCCTATGTAGTCCTGTTTACTATGACTTTTGAATAACTCGTAAACCGTAAGAGAGACAAAATGTTACTGTACAAAAAATGTAGATCTCGCTAAAACACAGCTCGAGGTTGATGCTAACCAGAGGACCCTGGAGTCAAAGATCAACGAACTACTCCTATCGCTCCGAAGGCTCGTCAAGGAAGAGGTGGCAGCTCTACAGAAGATGCTGGAGGAGCGATACTCAATAGACGCCGCGCCTAATGGGGCCAATGCAACATGGACGTCGGCGGTACAAACACCACAACAAATTCCCTCAATTTCCTTCACCTTAATACTTCCTTATTTATCACACCTGACTACCCAAAGGCGTAATCAGGGCCTCGGCCAATAAACCCGCTCCCTTAATCCGCAGGTGCATTAGCGGTACTGCCAATCCTTTCCTCCCTAAATTCTGTCCGGTGGAGGTTTTTTAGTGGGTAGTACCTTCACTCTCCCCGCTACTCTTCGCAGCTTACATGTCCGATTTCCCCACGGAACAACATACTGTGACATGCCAGTATGCGGACGACGTCCTCATCATGGCACAAAATAAAAATGTGAGATATTGCCTCCCTCCCCTTCAACGACAACTCGACGCCGTCGACCGTTGGAGTGAGAAGTGGAGAATGGCTATTAGTCCGGGGAAAAGCTCCGCTCTCCTTCTTGGTAAGGTTCGCCATTGGCGGCCGGAACGGTCACTTCGGCTTAGGCGGAGAAATATCCCATGGGTAACCTCCGCCAAATATTTAGGCGTTCTCCTCGATCGCGGGCTAACACACGCCCCACACGTCCGCGCAAAGGCCAAACTTGGTCACGCTGCGCTCAGACAGCTCTACCCTATCCTCAGATCTACCATGCCCAACCACCTAAAATTAAGGATTTACCGGGCAATCATTCCGCCATTGATCCTATACGGCTGCGAAGCCTGGGGATCGGCAGCACCATCTCACATACTCAAACTACAGTCGGTGCAGAACAGGGCGTTACGAATGATCTTCAATACCGGACGTAGATTCCCGTCTCACATCCTACATACCCAAACAGGACTTCCCTACATCGAGGACTTGGTAAGGGAGCGTTCCCGAACCATGCACTCCAAACTAAACTCCCACGCCAATCAGCTGGTACGGGCATTAGGTCAATACGACCACACAGCACCTCAAAGAAGGAAAAGCTACCGCTTACCCAAGGACGCCCTTGGATAAGGGTAATGCCACTCCCATCTTCTAACACATCATTACCCCAACCCCTATTCCTGCCCCCTTTCTGTATCCTAAACTAGGCATACAGAAAGAATCCATTGCCAAGGACACAAAAGCATGACAACACAAAGACAACCTCCAATACCGCACAGATAAAGTCGCATTAGCGGCTAGGTGCTGTGCAAACACGACATCCCGTACAGGAGAACCTGTACGACCTGAACTCGGTAACTGGTCACTGGGTGAAGCCTACAGTCCCCCTCTGTGCCATCCCAGCACATGGGGCTCCATAAATGGATTTTTCCTCCACTTGAAAAAAAAAGTCTGTTCTCGGTGAGCTAAGGCTGCTCACAGTATGGGTTTTTGTTGTGAAAAAAGAAAACCAGAGTGCCCATTTCAAACTGTTAACTGTATATAATGTAAATTTGAGCCTGTAAGCCGGGCCCCTTTGTACCGGCACCAGGCAAATATATTAGTCAATAAAATAAGTTGAAGTTGAAGTTGAAGTATTTCGTTTGGAACCTCGCCTGCGCATGCGCAACTGCCATGACGAAAAGAACTTATGGGACTAACTGTGTGCGAGTTGAAGTTAGCATTCCAAGCTCCTTGCCCACAGTCTCCATACTGTTACTGCAATTCTAGGTCAATATTACTAGGTTTTAGGGCACTACGGCAGAAGTTAGTCATTGTATTAGAAGCAGGTAACATACATAAGCGCGGACTTATTCCTCTCCTTCTTCTTCTTCTTCTTCTTCTTCTTCTTCTTCTTCTTCTTCTTCTTCTTCTTATTATTATTATTATTATTATTATTATTATTATCATCATCATCATCATCATCATCATTATTATTATCATCATCATTATCATTATCATCATTATTATTATCATTATTATTATTATTATTATTATTATTATTATTATTATTATTATTGTTGTTGTCATTGTTATTATTATTATTAACGACGCTGTCAATTGCCAGGATCACATCAGCGTCGTCGGTGTGCCGGAATTTTGTCCCGTAGGAGTTCTTTTACATGCCAGTGAATCTACTTACATGGAGCTGTCGTTTTTAAGCACACTTAAGAACCATCGGATGCCCAGTGAATTACGGCGAGTGATGGATAGTTTCCTAAAGAGGTGCCAAAATATGTATACGGTGGCCTGTTTCATTATCTCCTTTCATAAAGTTGGAAAGCAAAGCCTTTAATAATAGCTTTAAAATTGTTGCATGACTTCATCCGCGCCTTTCTATGATAGCGGTAGACGGCTAGGGACGCCGAGGAAGCGGACAACAAAACACCGCGCAGTCCATTCTGAAGTTTTTGCTCTCCCCGTATTTGGTGGGGGGCTAGGAATATAAGACCTCTAACAGCTGCTGTGACTTGACCTGCAGGTCACACATTGTTGGCGGAGTGCAGAACCCCAAATGATGGACCAGATTCGGCCGCTGCGAGCTGTCCAACAGTTCACTTGATGGTGAAGCTATTTGTAAGAGTTGATGTTTGTCCATGCCAATCTGTCTAAGTGGCCATCAGAAGACAGTCAGCTTGTTTGCTCCCACTCTTGGCAACTCATCCAGATTTGGAATCTCCTCTGGGCCCCCCCCCCCCCCTCGTTTGGAATTCCTCTCACTCAGGAATGTGGCGGTCGCTACTTCACAACGTTGCCTCTACTCTCCTCATCGCGCATGCAAAATGCGAAATACACGGTGTGTCACAACTTGGTTCCCATCTGGAGCGAGTGACACTGTCACTTGTTTGAAACATTTCGAAACATCCGATAGTCGTAAAGAAGGTAAGGTCCCCGTGGTAATAGGGACTTCAATGGTCAAGAAGACTGAGATCCGTGAAATGCCCCTTTACTTTCTCTACCACGTACACTAAGTAGGGGAAATATTGTATTCCACCTAAAAATTGATGTCGAGATTTCGCCGGAAATACATGTTTTGAGGCTCCCTGAATAAAAAAAGCATTTTTAGAAAATGCTCCGTGTGTGTGTGTGTGTGTGTGTGTGTGTGTGTGTGTGTGTGTGTGTGTGTGTGTGTGTGTGTGTGTGTCAGTTTAAAGTCTTTCAAGGATGCGACACAAGATTTTGAAGAAAATAGCCCCACCCTAAACTACCCTTTACCTGAAAAACTTTTCGAACATTTTGATTTTCTTGAAAATAGTTGCAAGGATTTTGATCAAAATGCCATATGTTATAGATATTTTTATGACAAATGAAATGTATATCTTGAATTTTCTGGCTATAGCCCATGTAGTCGTATTTGGATGACTTTTGAAAAACTCGTAATCCGTAAGAGACAAAATCGTTGTATACAAACAAGTATATCTCGCTATAATACTCAATTTAAGTCTAAATAATTTTTTTTTTTTTTTTTTTTTTTTTTTTTTTTTTTTTTTTTTTTTTTTTTTGTAGAGTGAACCACTTCGGAAATATTCCTTGTTATTTGTTTCACATCGTTGTTCATTTCTTTATATGTTATCCGAGCAAAGAGAAAGGAATCTTAAAGCTTTAAAAGATTTGACAATCGCACAAATCCTACTGAATTCCCATATTCCCCTTGTACCTACAAGGAAATAAGCAATAAGATAATTTCTGTAAATATATATCTCAACTAACACGAAGAATATATACGAATAAGAGTTTGTAAGAATGGTTAGTACAAGAGTAGAGAAAGTCGTGTGAGTGCAATACATTAATTTTTTATTTATCCATCATTACGCATCCTTTTATGGCTCTAAGGTATCTCATTTCTACTTAGCAGTAGAGAAAGTAAAAATTAAGAAACAAGAAAAGAACCAGGTATTTGTCCAATAAATTGACTCACATGACTTTTTCTACATAACAAGGAATATCTCCGAAATGATTCACCCTACAAGAAAATTTATTCAGACATAAATTGTGTATTTTAGCAAGATCTACATTTTTTGTATAGTATAATTTGGTCTATCCTTAACGGTTTACTAGTTATGCAAAAGTCGTCCAGAGTAAATACGACTATAGGGGCTATAGCCAGAAAATTCAAGATATACATTTCATTTTTCATAAAAATATCTCAAACATATGACATTTTAATCAAAATCGTTAGATCCATTTTCAATAAAATCAAAATTTTCGAAAAGTTTTCCATGTAAAGGGTAGTTTAGGGTGGGGCTATTTTCTTCAAAATCTTCGTGTCGCATCCTTGAAAGACATTAAACTTAAATACCAACTTTGGTTTTTAACCGACTTTTCGTTTTTGAGTTATGCTGTCCACAGACTGACAGGCTGACACACAGACGGACCTTTTTCTAAAAATGCTTTTTTTTGGATTTAGGGGACCTCAAAATATATATTTCCGGTGAAATCTAGACATCGAATTTTTGGGTGGAATAGAATACTTCCCCTACTTACCAGTAGATAAACTAAAAATTAAGAAACAAGAAAAGAACTAGGTATTTATCCAATAAATTATAAAATAAACGAATATAGAAAA
>CM060965.1:179111032-179176032 GCA_030765045.1 Tenodera sinensis | reverse complement strand
AAACACCGGTCATCTTTAATGATATGCGCAGATAACTGTTCTGCAATCGTGCATTCCATATGGAATACAATGAATGCACTGCATGCTTGTTACTACTATGAAAATTCCAACACCATTCCCCCAAAGAATCCAGACTTGGTGGATGTGCGAGAAATAGCTGATTAGGATTGCAGAGGAATAGGATACATGTAGGCCAAATATAATCAGTGAAGAACTGTCAAGATGGAAACGTCAAAGTAAGTGCCAATTTACCTCGTCGATGTCAAAACGGTGCAATATCAGCATGTGAGTAAGTTCGAAGAGGGCAGAATGATCCTCTCCTGGAAGTGGGTTTGTCATTTCAGCTGCTATGACAGTGATGCGTGTGTGGAAGCACTCAATAGAAGAGGGCCGTACGTAGGAAGATGGCGTACTGGACCACGCAATATAACTACAGTACTGCCATCTTGTCCGCATGACCATAACGGACCACACAGCTTCATTTTCTGTGTCAGTTCGACGCTGGAGCAATGCAACAGGTGTAAACCTGTCTGTATCGACGATTTGTCGCCGTCTGCTGCGGATTGGACTGATTCCACAATGTCATTATGTCTACTTCCACAAGCGCCTCTGACTGCAATGAGCGCTGGTGTTGATTTTTTTTTTTTTTTTTTTTTCAAGTGGAGGAAAAATCCATTTATGGAGACCCATGTGCTGGGATGGCACAGAGGGGGACTGTATGCTTCACCCGAAGGTACTACCCACTAAAACACCTCCACCGGACAGAATTTAGGGAGGAAAGGATTGGCAGTACCGCTAATGCACCTGCGGATTAACGGAGCGGGTTTATTGGCTGGCCACAAGGGCCAAAGCCAGGAGAGAAGTTGCCAGGACGTAAACATGGCCGAGGCCCTGATTACGCCCTTGGGTAGTCAGGTGTGATAATTAAGGAAGTATTAAGGTGAAGGAAATTGAGGGAATTTGTTGTGGTGTTTGTACCGCCGACGTCCATGTTGCGTCGGAGGTGCTGCATTGGCCCCATTAGGCGCGGCGTCTATTGAATATCGCTCCTCCAGCATCGTCTGAAGAGCTGCCACCTCTTCCTTGACGAGCCTTCGGAGCGATAGGAGTAGTTCGTTGATCTTTGACTCCAGGGTCCTCTGGTTAGCACCAACCTCGAGCTTGGTAGGCATCTGAGCCTCCGTGCGCGAGTTGTAGTACTCCATGGTGTCCCTGAAGTCGTTGAAGTTCTGTTCGGCGTTGTCGAGTTTTGTGTGTAGATTGGCGATCTCTGCTTCGAGGTCTTCCAGCTTCTGGAGGATCACCGTAACAGAGGTTGTGGAGAACTCCGGCGTGCCGTCGGCTTTCTTGCTCTGGTCACCACTGTCTGGCGGCAGGCTGGCCCGGCGCTGACCGGTGGTGACCGCGGCTTTCGGCTGCGACGGTGTTGGTTGCTTCCTAGACGGGCAGCAAGCTTGCCCGGTGTAATGATCCTGCCCCCAGCAGGAAGCGCAGAAGCGGCGGCGTCGTGTGAGGTCGTGCTGGGTGCAGGAAGCCGTTGAGTTGGGTGCCCCGCAGTAGTGGCACCGGGGAGGTGCAGTGCATCCAGCTTCACTGTGGCCGTAGAGGCAACAGCGTCGGCAGGGTGGAGTGAATTCTGCCCGGCTCGGTTCGATCCGTAGGGACTCCCCGAGTAGTTCCAGGCCGGCGTTGATTGCTGCGTCATAGTGCTTCTTTTCTGTGAAGAAAAGGCGCACAAGTGGAGTTGGGCCTCTCTTGGAGAGGATGGGAGTGGCCCTCGAAATTGAAGGCCACAATTTCGCAGCATAGCCCCGGAGAAGCTGCGTCGGTAGGTGGTGCGGGACGCCCACTAACACGGCACTGTAAGTGTCGCGGCGCAGTGTGCGCGATCCCGGTGAAGCTGTGGTTTTGTCGGCGGAGGTCCGTGGTGTCTTTTCCGGTATCGTCTGGCTGGACTGGCCGGCCGAGGCGGTGTTGATTGGTCCAAGCGTTCGGCTGGGAACCGGCGCCGGGGGTGAAGTTCTCTCCTCAGAGCGCGTCGAGCTGGGCGAGCCAGTTGAGGCGGTGTTGCTGGAGTTGTTTCGCGGCTTCTTAGCTACGGATGTAGCAGGAGTAGCCGGTGTGAAACAATGTGCTGGTCCACCCACATTAAAAATAGCGCCAACAAAGGCAGACAGCGCCTAAAGTTATGCGCCCCCATCTTCCGCAGCAAACAGCTGCAATTGAAGTCCAAACTCGTCCTTGTATAAAGCTTTCATCCTGTCAGTGGTTCTTTACGTGTGTGTGGTCTGGGCAAACGCCTCAAAAACCGCCCTGAAGACTATCCAAACCCTCCAAAACCTCTCCCTCCGAAAAATCCTCTCTGCTCCCATCCTAACCACTAACCAAACCCTTCACCAGGAAACCCAGATCCCATCCATTCCCGAGGCAATAACAAAAAGAGCCAATGTCGCGTGGGCGCGCATCAGGAATCATCAAAATAACGTGATTGCCAATATTGGCAAGGGCGAGCCAAAGCATCGTAAACATGCTAGAATTAAAATGTTCTAGACATTGCATGGCTCGCCGATTGATGCGCATCCATGCAACCCAGGCCCTAGGCCACGCACTCCGGAAGAGGTCTGTGCCTCGGAAACGCCTCAGGAGCTGCAACCTGGCCGCACAGGAAAACTGCGGAAAAACTGTAAATAGTGAAGCGTATATAGTGCAGTATGTGTAAATATGTATATACGAGCGCGCGCGCGCGTGTGTGTGTGTGTGTGTGTGTGTGTGTGTGTGTGTGTGTGTGTGTGTGATGGGACATATGTGTGGTATGCCCAGGAGTGAGTGAGCGTATGGATCAGTGTACATTAAAAAAAAAAAAAAAACTATCTAAAACAAAAAGGACAAACATAAAGACTGAAAATACAGTCTAAAACTGTTCTCGGTGAGCTAAGGCTGCTCACCGTATGGGTTTTCGTTGTGAAAAAAGAAAACCAGAGTGCCCATTTCAAACTGTTAACTGTATATAATGTAAATTTGAGCCTGTAAGCCGGGCCCCTTTGTACCGGCACCAGGCAAATATATTAGTCAATAAAATAAGTTGAAGTAGCCGGTGTGGTCCTCTTCTTAGCACGCTGTTCTTCCCCATGTTGTCAACTCGAAGTCTCGAGGCGAAGTGCTGGTGTTGAATGAATGAAAATGTTTTTTGGGCATGTTATTGAATATGCCCTGGCTGTTCAGGGACACCCCTTTTCAGCCTAGTAATATGGTTTTTTGATGGTCGTGTGGCGGATTTCGGTGGCGTGTGCGTATATGTATGTGTGTTGGTGTTGTGGTTTTTATGTGGGTGATGATGGTGTGTTTGGTCATCCCTAGCTGCGTGGCCCGTCTTCTACCCGCGAAGAAAGAGTTTTTATGCTGGATTTTTTGTCAAATTTGTGTGTCTGCTGCAACGGCTCATCGGTAAATTTTTATATGTTTGTGCCTGTGTGTTTATGTGTTTGTTTTTAAATTTTGTGTATTTGTGTTTATTGTGTGTTTAGATGTTTTGGAAGTGTTGTAGATGTGCTTGTAGTCTGTCGTGTTCCTGTTGCTCGTATTTGTCGTATATGTCAATTAGTGTTATGAGAGGAGGATTTTTGTCTTTTTCTGTTTTTGAGTGACAAAGTGTAGTATTTATAGACTGGTCTCACTTCAACCGTGTTCAACGGTATCATGGTGAGTGCAATCTGGAGGCCTGCATTGTTGAGCGGCATAGCAGACAAACAGCAGGTGTGATGGTTTGGGGCGCCATTGGTTACAACAACCGATATAACCTCCAACGAACTGACGCCAATTTGGACAGCAACCGGTACATGATGCTTTAGGCATCTCCATATGCCACATTTTACTAGGAAAATGCCCGGCCACATGTTGCGAGGAATGAGCAAGCCTTCTTCGAAACATAACGGGTACCATTGCTTCCCTGACCTGCATGTTCGCTTGACATCGACCATGTCTGGGATATGACAACTTGTTCGTCACGGTCCTCCAGTAGTCACTGCATGGAGGGAGGTCCCCCAGGAACATATTCCGAACCTTTATAATTCCATGCCACATCGTTTAGCAGCTCTAATTATTGCAGCGCGTGGAGTTTACACCAAATACTGATTATTCAGGCTCAAAGGACATGTACAGAATATGTAAGATTAATCATTTGTTTATTAATGTACCTAATCTGTGGCATAAACTTCATTTCAATCACGCGTTTCCTTCTTGGTGTTGCAATTTTCACAAACAGTGGTGTAGAACAATGAAATTATCATTAAAATAGCACTATTTAAATGTCAGAAGACACAACAATAACCCACGAACTAAGAGAAGAACATTGTGCGTAAACTTAACTCTGAATATAGTTTAGTTCATGAAACGTTGTATAACCTTTTTCCTGGCCGTGTTGGTTGCTCGGGAAGGACATATCTTCTTCCAACAGTGAAGGTCGGGGTTGTTGTGTATAATGTGCACAATTCCTGTATTTCATGCTGCATGCTGTTCTGTATATCTTCCATATAGCTACATACTATTTCATACATAGAGGCTTAATTTATCATCATCTTTGTTTTGTGCAAATGACCACTAGGCCATTCTTTTGTTAAGCCAGCGTCGCCAACTCTATCCCATAAATCGCTGAAAAATAATATATTACACATTAGAATAGATTAACAATCAAAATAACACTATTTCAGTTTGACAACTGCGTTTTTAGCAGTTGTACTTTTAATAATTAATGCATTTTTCCTGAAGAAAGATTATTTTTAATTGAAATTATAAACTGGTTTACTGTTACATCAAAAGAGAAGATCGAAATACATGTAATTCCTGGGTTTCGTTTTCCTCAGTTGGCAGTGCTGAGGAAATCGAACTATGCTAATGGTAAAGGGTATATTCATGGAGGGAGACACCTCGCTCACTTTGACCTACACAGATCTATAATCCCCAGGAGGCAGGCATGAAACAAGGGAACCGAACATGCCACACAGGGTCGTAGCCACAGAGACGCGCGGAAGTCCCTAACGAGTGCTCAGATCTCTTCATGGCAGCGCTATCACCACGCTAAGGAAATGACTCGTAAGTTAGGTTATTTTTTTATACAATTTAACATTTTCTGGTCAAATATTTGCAATATAGTATTTAAATTAATATTTTAACTGCCAAGCAGTCGAGATAAATATCATTTGAGATCTGAGCTTCCCTCTCGCTACACTCTCAAGAATTTATAGGTTAGGTCAGACCGCGGTGTTATGATATTACTTGTGACAGTTGTAAAGCACAAAGCGGATTACCTCTTACCGACTGAGTTAGAATATAACGGCAGTAATTAAATAAGTTGTGGTGGCTGGCTGGCTCTTCCTTATGTGCTTGTGTGGTGCTGCCCTCATTATTCCACCTTATCACAACTGCTCGCTCGCCGCTCGTCACTCTGCTTATTACGTCGCCAGCACCTTGGACTCACTTCCTGCGCATGTCACCACCGCTATAGTGCATCGAAACCTAGCATGTCCTTCACCATGAATGAACCAAGTTCTAATTACACAACACAATCCTAACCTACTAAAATAATAAAATAAAACAAATATAAATGTCCCAAAATTAGACCGACAAACTTTGCGAGCTGACAGATAACATTATTTCAAACACTTTTTGCTAAGAAAAGTTTTTTGTTGTGGTGCTTTGTTTAAGCGCTAGACGACCGACAAGTTTTTAAATCAGAGAAATGGCTGGTGTCTGTGAGAGTACGGCAGAATAGAGCACATCGATGCACTCTTTGTGTTAATCGCAATGGGCGTGCGTTCCAATATTCAAAGCTGTGATTAACTGTAACTAATGAGATATTTCTGTTTTGTTTATGTGTTCTCTGTTTGTTTGTTTCTTGCATTAAGATTGTGTGCCTTACTAAGATAAATGCAATACTAATTTGCATTGTTGATTTTGCCGTAAATACTTAAACTGGGTGGGAGGCAGTAAACTATGACATTAACTCGTCTAGTGCTTAAACGAAGCACCACAGCAAAAAACTTTCCTCAATAAAAAGTGTTTAAGATAATGTTATCTATGAGCTCCCAAAGTTTGTCAGTCTAATTTGAAGTAGCTTAACAATAATTTGTCACTAAAGCAGCTAGAAACTGTAGGGTTATCAAGAAGTGTAACCAAGATTCCCCTAGGTGGCAGCACTGGCTGTAGCGAGCCTATCGTTATAATTATAACATTTCAAGAAATAAAAATCTGACAGATTCACACATATATATTTAATGAAAGGTTGTAGATAAACAGGGTACCAAGTTATCATGAGCTGTAGACTCCGGTACGGTGCGGAGGGACTTGTTGATAACCTTTTACTTACAAAGCTACAAAGCATTAATAGGATAATTAGTGATTCATATAATCTTACACAGAATAAAATAATTTTGAGCATACGTATTGTTTAGCAGCAATTTTAAAAGCAGCTTTCCCTTAATATCATTAAGAACAGCATTACATGTTTTTGTGGTTTAAGAGTATGCGCTTTTGTACCAGAAGAAGTTTTACACTGGGTTAATGGACGTTATTCTTTTGTCTAGTATTTATCTCACGAGTTTCATTGTTTGTTGTAAATGTGGTTCGAGGTTAATATCTGCAGTCTTCTAAACAGATCCTTGCATTAGTGTCTGCTATGGCTGCTGGAAATATTTCTTATAACCCTCCTTTGTTTGAGGAATATTCGTTTACTCTCAGCTGAATTTCCCCAAAATAAAATTCTGTATTTCATTATAGAGTTAAAATACGCATAGCATGCTAATTTAAGTGCGTCTATGGAACTCACATTTGCCAGTGCTCGGATAGCATGACAGGGGGAGCTAACTTTGGGTAAGATATACTAACGTGAACTTTCCAATCTAGATGCCAGCTAGAAATTTACAGTTTATTTCTCCCTCTTGAAGTTTCTTGTTTCTATTACTTCCCCTTATAATCAACATTTTGTTAATACCAGGTGAGTCAGTCGCCCCTTATTTTTTGGAAGGTAGACCGCCCGTCAAACATCTGCGCTTTAGTTCAGTTTTGTATTGTTCGACGTTCTTAGATAGAGTAATACGCAGAAATGAGAAAGACAGCGCTTTAAGGGACAAAACGTACACAAAACAAATGACTCGTTCATTGAGAGCGAATTCCAAGTTTCCAGCCGATTTTACAAACATTTTAATAGTATATACACAGCAACGCAATTCAGTAAACTGATAAAATGGACCTATATATGAGTGCACATCAGCTAAAAGAAAAATGGCGGATTCTTGTACTTAGAGTTGGGATTGGTTGCAAGAAATTGGAGGTACGCCTCATCCACCATGAACAGATATTAAACAACAGTTTATTACAACTTTGGTATAAACTACTCTCTTACACCTCAAATATCAAACGTAACAGCTTTTGCCATCCAATCAATAATATTAAAATGCTCAGCAAAGGATTAAAGCTGTCTTAAAAGGCTAAATTATGTACGAAAAGTCGCGAAGTGGCAAAGGCATAGCGCCTGGCATGCAGGTTCAGTGCTGGAACTCGGAATGCGCTTTTAGTCAAAGATGCAAGTAGCTGAATAGAATTATGACTGTGTCTTGTGTGCAAATACTCGGTACCGAGATTTTAGTGGAAATATAAGTTTTGAAGTCCCTGAATTCGGAAAAAACTTTTATTAGAAAGGTTCGCGCACGCGCGTGTGTGTCTTTGAACAGGATAACCCCAAAACAAAAAGTTGGCTAAATAACAGAGTTAGTATTTAAGTTCAACATTTTAGAAGACCACGAAGATTTTCAGGTACATTCCTCCCACCTCGAACAGTTCTCTACATGGAAAAATTTTCGAAACGTTGATTTTCTATAAAAACGGTATACGAGTAAATTAAAGGAAACTGTATCCTCTGGCTGATTGACGAGCTTACCAACGAAGCACGGCTGACAGTGTATTTGTCTTTTTAATGTTGGCAGCAAAGACGAGGGTGATTATGGGAGAAATGCTGGAAACAAGACAACTTGTCTGTTACCACTTTGGCGCATGCGCAGTAAGTACATCCGATGTTATTCACTTTATTTCAAATAAGTTTGTGTATTTCTCACCGTTTAGACAGTTATTAAAGTTATTTTTGTATATTTGAGCCATATTTCTGACTTTTTTTAGCATGCAATATTGTAAGTGATGTAGAACTGTGGGACGTAAAGTAAAGAAGCACAGATAGCACTCTTGATTGCTTTTCCTTAACACGTAACTTGGCTAGCTAGTGATTCCTCCTGAAAAAGTTTTAACTCTTGTGGTTATGCATTGATTTTAACATATGCAAATTATTTAATGCCGTTATTTATCTATCTTCGAATAACTTCTTTATAAAACAATTCATTTTATCAGTTAATAATTTGTGTACCACAGACCAAATAAATTATAAGTATGCTTTTTATTTGAAAGAAAACAAGGTGGTAATGCTCTCTAAAAATACTTGAAGCAATGAATCAGGTTGAGTAATTAATGAGTAAATGCATTCATAAGCGTTCATAAGCCAGCATTTGCAACGGTTGGTTGGTCGAGGCGTGGAATGATACATTGCTGGTATGTATGTATGTGTATATTTTTCAAGCACCGTGTAAACAGCAAGACGGTTAATAAAGTAGTTCGGTAGCAGCGCGAACAACGGCGCCTTGTTGTGCAGCTGATGCAATTATAGGACGCACCTGGCATTCTCTCCCAACCGACTTAACTACCTTGCCATGCAACCAAACTGTTTAGAACCATACAGTTTGTTGATTAACACTCATCGTCCATTAACTTCTCCCTACTTGCCGTTTACGAGCTACATTCACAAATAGTTCCAGTATTTACGTTCAGTTTCCTCTACTGGAAACATTGCTACAGCGTAGCGCAGTTGGTAGAGCACCTGCCTGCTATGCAAGGGGTCCCGGGTTCGATTCCCGGCAGGGGTGTAGGAATTTTTCTCCAGCCAGGATTATTCCTCATCCTTCCCTGAGTCTGGAAGTATAATGGCGCCGCCGTGGCTGAGTGGTTAGACCACTTTGTTGTTTAGTTTTAAGTCGTCATCTAGTTCAGCTAGTTTTAGTTATGAGACTGAGTCGGCCAGCCTGTCAGTGTGTACGTATGTGTCGTCGAGTGAGTGTATCGCAATAGTCAAGATATCAGCGACAACGAAGCTGGAGAAACACATTAACAGACAGAGTGATTATCAAAACAACAATTGTGATAGCAGAAAGAACTATAAACAGTGTTAACAACAAGAAGAAAATTGTGTATTTGTACTAAATTTTAGAGGACAATAAAGCCCGCACAAAAGATGTAAAGATGTTCAGTGGGTCTGAACGTTGTCTTGGAGAACCAGATGCTGGTATGTTAGCCCTAGATCATGGAGGACAACTTGTTTAGCAATATTCCATATTAGGATACAATACGTAGCACTTGGAATGCTATTTTCATTCACGCAAATTAATAACTTATGATTAAGTCGTTATGGAAATTATATGGAAAACGCTGCGCTGTAACGGAAAGGCTGAACAGCGTTATTTTGCAAGTTCCAACCTATAATAAGAAATGAGCAATAAAATATGGAAGCCGTGATTAAGTGTGTTGTCTGTAGAACAGTCCATACTAAAAAGTTAAAGAGTTATCACCTCCATATTATAGGTGTGCGTTTTAGACATTATTGCCAACTAAAAACCTTGTATCTCGTTACGGCTCGAATAAAATGCAGCTACATTCCGCTACAAAAGTACTAGGAGACACATTTCCAGGAGAGAGGACTGAGCTGACAGCAGAGGTCCAGGGTCCCTAACGACTACAGATTTGAAGTCCCCGTTGGCGGCTCGGAAGGCCCTCCCTGTGGGCACGCTGGTCCCTGGGGGGGGGGGGGGGGGGGCGAACTCGGAGACCGATCCGCAGCCGAAGATTTACAGAAAGGAAGCATCTACCATGCACACCCAAACTCTCGCCGACAATTAGAACCCTGAAACAACCTAAAAAAACATGCATCGACCGCGGGAATCGAACACATGACCTCCCGAAGCGAGCCTCTTGTTACCTCATGAACAAGTGAATTATTAAGTTAAAATATACTTAATGATCGTATATTTATTGGTAAAATATAAATAAATTAATGTTTGCACTATCACTAGCTTTGTGGCTTTCGAACAGCTTAAAAAAAAAAACACTTATTTTTGTCCCTAAAACAACATTCTATGGAGTTTATTACTTTCTCTACTGGTAATGTTAGTAAAGTTGCTGGAGCCCATGATACTTAAAGCACATGTTTCTGCTTGTTTGCAAGGGCACACCTAGTAACTCTGTAGACATCACTTGTAAAACGCGCTCTACACAAATGACAAATGCAAACAAATATCCATGGAACACCCCGCCATCTACGTGAGCTACAATGACTCACTGCCCTCTATGAATGACTTCCCAAATAAACGAAGCTGAGCTGGTAAGCCGTTGAACATAGTCATTAATAAATTAATACATTAATAAAGCAAAAACGAAGTATATGGGGTCATATGTTTATGTACTTTGTAAAAGTATAACCCATCAATTTGAAGTAACTTTGACCTGACTCGACAGTGTGATACGAGCTATAGCTTAAAATGAAGCCTAAGAAGTTAGAGCACACTTAAGGCTCCACAATGGTGCAATATTAACGAAAGTATGAAAAGGCGTACTTACAGACCACACACTTATATTGATTGGTTAAAGCAAATCGGAGTTATGGAGGGAAAAAATAGTTGAGTTTTAGGGCCTATATTACGAACTCAATTTGGCTGTAGGTTTGTTACCCTGAGGATTATGTTGTCATGCGAGCAGTTGGTAACACTTTTCACTATGTTTGCAACGCTATCTCGTGGCCGAACTGTATAGTTAGAACCAATTATCAGGGAATTTGTAATTGCGAATAAGCTTCAGTGAACTGTGTATACATATTTTCTTAAGTAGTTTCGTTATATTTTCATTAATATTCATCCGTGATAAATTTTGGCATAATATTGTATACTTATTCGTTAATTTATTGTAAATATTCTCTATATAGGTTAGATTTCTTCTTAGTGATAGGTTAGTTAGCGTTAGGTATTACTTTTCCGCATATTTTCCATTCGCAAAATGTGTGATTTGCCGTGTTCCGTTTGTTACATTTACATTCATTATTAAGTGGTTCCGATGTAAACATAATCACACAAAGCGTCACATTGCTTGTATCAATCCACTACACTTATGGGGCTCTAGAATTATGTTTCCATAACCTAATGGTCATCAAGATATACCTAAAAGTTATGTTAGTTTATTTTATTTCATTTTAAGACTATCAGGAATATATAACTATGCTGGAATAATGTTGTATACGTGCTGAAAACTGCTCTTCTACCGTAAATTCTATTCGATGCCTTATTTCCGCTAAAATTCCAGATATTTGATAACCTGTATCTTTCTCGGAACTCTTCCTCGTTCCACTCCTCGAAATTATCTTTGCACGTTCTGAAACTCTTCTCTCTTGTATTAAATAAATACTGAGCCAGCAGTTCATCTTCAGAATCGCTGTCGACATACAATTGTGGTTGGAGGTACGAAATTTGTGTGTGTGAAACATGAGTAAACTTCAAGTTAACGCACTTGAGTAGGTGTTAGTGCACCTACCTCCATAAATAACTCTGGGTTAGCCCTTAAACGAAGGGTGTAACTTCAAGTTAACCGTTAACCAAAACCTTAACCGAAGATTCTAATACAGATCTTTAAAAGCTTAATTGATTAAATTAATTTTGTGAAATATAAATTGAAACCTTTTGCATGTTTATTTTGTTAAAAATCCTAAATTTATCTTTTGAAATTAAATTTGACAGAAATCGCCATATTTTCTCAATTGTTTGTTTTTCGCTGCAATGTCTCCCGAAGGCTGAAATTTCGCTACATGTAGCAGAATTCCGCTGCGGTTGGTAACACTAGTTTTAGGTGCATTTGCTACTATAGATTGATCAATTTGTCATGTACGGAATGGAAACAAAGTTTGGATAAAATGTGTCGACATTGTTGAAATCGGTTGGAATCGCTGCGAAATTAGAGGTAGCTTTATGGAAATGCTTAGTTAGAATTTGGTGCACGTGCCGAGTTGTAATTCTGGCAAGTTACAGTGTTGTCACCAGATTATTTCTACACAGTTTGTGAATGAAGGACGTGATTTGATGAATAAGAAGTGATGATTCATTGGCAAACTGTTGCTATTTAAGGAATACTTAGCAAATAGCTTTTTACAGGGTCCCTCTACTTGGGAGCAAAATTTAAATTTAAATTCATTTTTACTACTCTACTAGTAAGTAGAGGAAGTATTGTATTCAAACCAAAAATTAGATGTTGAGATTTCATCCGACATATATGTTTTGAGGCCCCCTGAAAAAAAAAACTTTTACAAAAAGGTCCGTGTGTGTGTCTGTGGACAAAATAACTGAAAAGCGAAAAGTGGGTTAAAAACCAAAATTGGTATTTATGTTTAATTCTTTCAAGAATGCGACACAAAGATTTTGAAGAAAATAGCCCCATCCTAAACTACCCTTTACATGGAAAGTTTTTTGAAAATGCTGTTTCTTGAAGATGGCTCTAACGATTTTGATTAAAATGACATGTTTAACATAAAACACAGAAGAAATAATAGCTAAGGGAATAGAATGCTAAGAATGCTCCACATACATAAATCGTTGGACGTTGAATCGCGCAATGTGATATACTTTACATATACGATGATTTTCAAAAGGCAAGGAATTCCATAAAGGCCGACCGACTTGATAGGAACAGGATTTTTAAGCAAGCGGTATTCATTTGGGGAGTTTTGTTTAAAAAACTTGTTCTGCTTGAAAGCCAAGAGCATTAATACAGTCGTGCAGACACTTTCGTCATGTCTGTTGGCATAAGGCGCCAGTTTGCCCTTCAAGGTTCTTAATAATTCTTGTTTTCCTGTTTCCTCCCGATAAAGTATTTCTGCGTGCGCCACATGCTCTCAGAAACCAGTTTATATTTTGTACCCCTGCTGACATTGCGTGAGACAATCCAAAATGCAAATTTAACCAGAACATCTATAACTGGTATCAGAGACAAACAGCTGAAGGGACCCTGGGAATGAACTTCATATGTTTTATTTTTTAATTTCTCTACTACGTATAGTAAGCAGAGCAAGTATGTATTCCACTCAAAAATTCGATGTCGAAATTTCACCGGAAATATATGTTTTGAGGCCCCCTGAATTAAAAAATAGATAATTCAGAAAAGGTTGGTGTGTATGTGTGGACAGTATAACTCAAAATCGATAAGTCGGTTAAAAACCAAACTTGATATTTAAATTTAATGACTTTCAAGGATGCGGCACGAACATTTTGAAGAAAATTGCTCCACGCTGAACTACCCTTTACATGGAAAACTTTTCGAAAATATTCATTTTCTTGAAAATGACCAACCAGTTTGATTAAAATGCCTTACTTTTTAAGATATTGTAACAAAACGCGCAAAAATTCGACATCCGTTTATTTTTGTAACACTTTATTTTTCTCTAAATGTTACCACAAATGCACTTCTCAATTGTTCTTCCGATAATCTTTCTCAGTCTTTCAATGTCTTTCTCCAGTTTCATTGTCTCTTATATCTTTACTATTACGATACAAGCACTCGACGACACATACATACTCACTGACAGGCTGGGCAACTCACTCTCGTAACTATAACTTAAACAGCTACTCTGACACCAATTCATTTTGTATATGTTAAGTGTGCAAAGAGAACGGAAACTCAAAGCTTTAAACATTTGACAATCGCTCAGTCTACTGTATTCCCATATTCCCGTTGCACCCACAAGAGGATAAGCAATAAGATAATTTGTACAAATGCTTATCTCAACTAACACGAAGAAGATATAGGAATAAGAGTTTGTAAGAATGGATAGTACAAGAATAGAGTGCAACACATCAGATTTTTTTATGTTATTGATTCATGTAGAGTAATGCAGCAATTTCTGCACAGCAGCAATGTTTCGTTTTGCTTATGGCATCAAGGGCAAAAAGAATGCTAGATAAAAATGTGGATAGGAAGTACCAAGTCTATATAGTGTATTTGCTGTGTTAGATTTAATAAACTGGTTCAACCGGTTAGATTAGATTTATTTTGTTGGCAATACTTACAAGAGAGTATAAGCAATGTCATTACAAAGACCAATAACAGGGTAATATCGTAACACCCATAAGCACTACATAATGCTGCAGCCAACCCCTGCATTTAAATACATCATATGGTAAAACATTAACTAGAGGGTATAAATGATTGAATGGTTGATATTAATGGCCGTCTGCCTACCCTGATATCTTGTGTTCCACCACACATCTCACATAGAGACGCCTGGGATCGAACCCGGATCGCTAGGTGAGAGTCAAGTGATCTAACCGCTCGGCCACGGCGCGGCCCGCTTAATATTACTAGAGATAATATAAAAGCTTTTCTTTGTTTTTGCTATATTTACACGTGTTTACATATAAATTAGAACTATTTCTTGTGGATTACTTATGAATTGAATCGCAAGTTGTAAACTGACTTACATTTATTTTTAACACACAATAGGCAAGCCAGAACAACTGAAGGCAGGGTTGTAGTCTGAAGGGATAAGGTAGCCTGAAGATAGAGAACTTACATATCGTGAGTTAAATTACAACTGCTATTAAACTTCTCGAGGATTGTTCCTGATATTTTTATGAATTATTTTATAAATCATGACAATTATTTCAAGTGGTTATTTACATTGACAGCTTATGTGGTTGAGTCTATAAACGTTATTTCATCCAATAGAAAAATAAAATTTGCTCTTCAAACATGTGAACTCATGCAGGCACCTTCTTCTCTTGACAGTATGCGGGTCAGACAGTGACATTTTCAGTGAATGTATACAACACATAGATAAACTTTCTGAACCACAATAATAATGTTATAGTATATATTACTGATATTAAGAAAGCAACAACATTGCATTGTTAGTCTTTTTTAACCTTCCAAATATTTTTTTTTTTTTTAATTTCTGGTAAACTGACGTTCATAACCAGGGCCCGGAAGTTAGAAATATGCAAACACTTATGACCGAAAAAACTTAGAAAATATGACTGAAATATTTTGTGTGCATTTTCGAAATCTTCAGAAATTTAATGTTCTTTAAGTTAACATTATATTGAAAATCTACTTTAAAAATCTAGCACCTCAATATTAATTTGGTTGCTGAATTTTGATTTTATTTAACTGCTTAATTTAGAGCACAGAGTGAAATGAATGTCACGTTTTGAAGGCTGATCGGAAAGAAGAATTACAATATCCAATTACACGCATTTTAAAGTTTTCAAAAAGGAACGATCTTCTATTTGCACGCAACATTCACTTGCAACGAGAAAAAGATCTCTCGACATCTCATGATGTTATTGGGGCATATTTGAAATACGTCATATCATTAGAGTTCAGCTGTCCGTGCTTTCTTGTATCAGTCTCTTCCTATGCATCTGTCTATTTCTATACAATACAGCTTACCCTCCAAACTCGCGGAAGCATACACTTCTATGGAAAACAATTGTAAAAACAATTGTAAAAAAATCGGTCTTAGGGACGACTGAAAGTGTGTATGTGAAACAGTAATAGACATATAAAATATGACAAAAATACGAAAATTTATGGAAAAATATGACTATAATATGAAGAATAACAATAAAATGACAAAAAATGTTAAAAAAGCAAAAATATTACTTATATGACACATGAAAATTCCATAATTTTAATCCCCATTAATAAAATCGTGCACCTATATTTTCCATGGACAAAATAAACACAAACAAAAACTGGCTTTTCATAAACATCCGGGGCTCTGTTCATAACTAAATAATTGAAGTTCAGAAGATAGCTGATTATACTAAAAACAAGCATGCAAAAGTGCGATTCTGTATTGCAAGTAGTTTGAGCAAAAATACAGTGTAAGAAGTCAACTGTTATATAGTTACATGAGTTACCTAACCTAGACTCAATATAAATATCCAAGAATCTCACAGGATTATCAGTGGTCATATATCAAAATATTTGTGTATTTCTTAACGACCTGTCAATTGTTCATATCCGCCGATGTGCCGGAAGTTCATCCTGCTCAGTTCTTTTACCTAATTTAATATTCATGTTCTCTTCTAATCGATATTTAAAGAAAATATTAACTTGGTATCATGCTTCGACAATATCCAAAACAGTTTCAATGTTGTCATTACTGTCCAGGGTAAGTTCACTTTTCCTTCATCAGTGTCGTATTTAAATTCGTTTTGTACTGAAGACAGAGTTTGTTCGTAATTAATACATTTATTTCTAATTTCAGTGTTTTTCCCCTTCGTTTTGAGTTGATTTTAATCTGTAAGTTTCCTTGACTACTTCATGCATCACCTGGTTATTTTTTTGTTTTGTATAACTTATAGCTAGGTAATTCTTTTGTTTAGTCAGTGCCGCCAACTGTATCCCATAACTCGCTGAAAAACAATTTATTGCACATTACAATAGATTAACAATCAAAATAACACTCTATTTCAATTGACAACTGTAGTTTTAATAATTCATCTAATAAGTAGTGTATTTTTGCTGAAGAAGGGTTATTTGTTGTTCTTCTTTACTTGATTACCCTCCTCGGGGAGCAGAGGAACCTATGAACCGGACACAGTGAAGACATGGAAGCGAGTGGTCAGCCAAGCACCAGATATGATAGTGAGGAAAAGGATGATATGAAATGCATGGAAATGTGATGATGGAGCAGTTGGTGGAATGAGTGGTGGGGGAACCCGGAGGACACCCGCCCAGACACCACTTCGTCTACCACACATGCGGGTCCCTGGGATTGAACCCTGGCCACCTTGGTGATAGGCAAACGGTCTTACGACTGCTAACGTTAAGAATAAAGTGAAATTATAAACTGATTTTTTGTTATAACAAGAGAAGATCGAAATACTTGGCTTTCGTCTTCCTCGGTTGGCAGTTCTGAGTAAGCCAACTACACTAATCAAAATGAATATATTTTGTCATTTTTTTTTACAGAATTTAACATTTTCTGGCCAGATGTAGTGTTTAAATTCGTATTTTATTTATTTAATAGTCTCAATAAATGTCACTCGACGGCTTGACCTTCCCTTACGCTCCCCTCGAGCATTTATAGGTTAGGTCAGACCACGGTCTTATATTACTTGTGGTAATTTTCTTAAATTAACTGCAGTAAAAATAATGTTATGAAGAAAGTCTAAATTTCATTGTAATTTTTGGGTAAAAGAAATTACCGTTCCTCTTGGGCGAAGTTTCACCTCAGAACAATGTTAGTGGCAATGATAATAAAACAATACAACTTTAATAAAAAGTTAGCAGATATTAACGTTGTAACAACGAATGTATTTGGGATATTTTAACACAATTTGAAAGGTAATTACAAATTTATATTATTGACCCCTTAACTATTAAAACTGAACTATGAAAGTTACGCTTTCAAGTGTCCACTTCTACCACTCCTGCAGATTAACAATGATTCATTTTGCCATCCAGTCCCCCAAGTGCACCCCTTAACGATTTTTTACATTGTTTACAAAAGTTAGGGGAAATAATGCATTCCGCCCAAAAATTCGATATCGAAATGTTTTGGGACCATATCCCAAAGTCTCTACAGATGTAGACATTAGTGGTGCTTACTGACAGAGCAACTGCTCGACTCCCAACAATAGACCGGAGGGGCTTTGATCTGGATAAGACGATAAACGCAGGTAACCAAATATCCCCGTGTGCAGTTTGGGAGAAGGTCCTGGCGGAACGGGTGCTCACACACCGTGCGTAGGGACGTCATTCCCAACTTGCGTGTGAACCAAGTGACTGAATAAAAGAGCGGATATCCGGTTTGTATCAAATTTAAATTTCCAGGGCAGGATCAAATCCCACGATAAGCGCCCTAACAAGACGGACGGACGGACGGACACCTGTGTGAACACCTTCCCGGTAAACCGGTATCCACAGCAATTACACTGGCGCCAGACAAAGAGGATATCCCGCTACCTATAGTGTTTGGAAACAAAGGCAGCCATCTAACATAACTGGAATCGAACTAAAACTCCAAGCTCTGTTTATCTACATGTTTCGTTAGGTCCTTCCTAACATCATCAGCTCATTCAATGGAAAACTGAAGCTATTTAACACTGAAGCAATACAAATCAAGGCCTACCGGCCGGCCGCTGCATCCCCCACCCCTGCCCAACATAGGCGGGGTGCAGGGCTAGGGGTGAGACGTGATCAGCACCCACTCCCTCTTCACAACCAGCAGTCGCTACTTGTCAATAACATAGCTCCTCAATTGGCCCCTCAGGGACCTAAATATATATTACCGGTGAAATCTCGACATCGAATTTTTGGGTGGAATACAATACTTCCCCTACTTATCAGTAGAGAAAGTAAAAAGAAAGCACTGAAAAATGTCTATGGTATACTGGGTGTCCCAAAAAAATACAAAATCTTACTGCATAAAAAATATAGATATTAAAGTACACCATTTATGTCAAATACCTTTTTTGTTAACCATTTCCGAGATATTCCTTTTTCTTAGTTTGTGTTTTTTACGGTTTACCAGTTCAGTAAGACACACACACACACACACACATACACAAACACACACACACACACATACACACTCAGGACCTTTCTCTAAAAGTAAGATAGCAAGCCTGTAAATGTGTATTTCCGGCGAAATCTGAAATTTTTTGATGGAATGTCTTAGTATTCTGCTAGCTAACATGCTAACTTTCAAATCCAGAGGTCCTGGGTTCGATTCCCGGCTCGAGAGTGGGCATTTTTCTTTAGCTAGGCTTATTCCCCATCCTCTCTAGTGGAAGTATGAATGAGAATAAGAAGATGTGTGTGAACTTCATGATAATAATCATCAGGAGTATCAATATGAAAGTAAAACACCACTGTAAACAAGTGAACATCGTACTGATTGTTTCAAAGGTAAAAAAGCTCGCCGGAGTTACCTGAAAAGTTAAGGGCGCATTTCACTTACTAGCAATCAATGGAAACAAAATTATTAAAAGGGTCTAGAAAACGAGTGTAGGTAGAAGGTGGGCTATGGGACAGGTTTCTGTTACTGGGTGCCAAAAATGGAACAGTGGTTTTTGGGATAGAAAGGTGTTCGCTAAAGGCAACTAAAACTTGCTTGTCTCAGGAATCGCACATCTTGTCCGTCGATGTTCTCAATATGGCATAAACATCACGGGAACCATAATTATATTATTTATCTTACGTAAGTGTACAATATATCCTGTTCTTTTTTATATAGTTTTCAGACTTTTTTTTTTTTTTTTTTTTTTTTTCGTTTTATAGAATTTTCCATATTAAAGAGTTTAGATGTTAGTTTGCAGTGGGTTTTAATCATAACTATAAAATGTTACCTTTTCCTTTTTCTGAATATTATTAGATCCTTAATCCCGATAAAGGCGCAACGTGTAGCAAATCTGAAGGGATGTCCTAAAATGGCTCACAATAACTGTGGTGATTTTAGTTATGAGACTATTTGTTCGACAAAGTCGTTGTGTCAGATTAGTGTCAAATTTATAATGAACTTTTCTCCTTAAATCACTCGTAGATAGTCAAATCCTTTAAAGCTTTTAAATTCCGTTCTCTTTGCACGGTTAACATATAAAAAACGACTAACGATGTTCCATTTGACAGCAGTCTAAGTTCTCAAAAACTCACACAAATAACAAGAAATATCTCCGAAATGGTTCACTCTACAAACATTTTTATTTAGACATAAATTGCGTGTTTTAGCAAGATCTACATTTGTTGTACAGTAAAAGTTTGTCTATCTCTTACGGTTTACGAGTTATGCAAAACTCATCCAGAGTAAATACGACTACAGGGGCTATAGCCAGAAAATTCAAGATATACATTTCATTTGTCATAAAAATATGTTCAACATATGGCATTTTAATCAAAATCATTAGAGCTATGTTCAAGAAAATCAAAACTTTCGAAACATTTTCCATGTAAAGGGTAGTTTAGAGTGGGGCTATTTTCTTCAAAATCTTCGTGTCGCATATTTAAAAGAGATTAAACTTAAATACCAACTTTGGTTTTTAACCGACTTTTCGTTTTTGAGCTATGCTGTCCACAGACTGACAGACTGACACACAGACACACACACACGGACCTTTTTCGAAAAATGCTCTTTTTTATTCAGGGGGTCTCAAAACATATATTTCCGGTGAAATCTCGACATCGAATTTTTGGGTGGAGTACAATTCTTCCCCTACTTTCCAGTAGAGAAAGTAATGGATAAGTATTGCCAAAAATACAAATATTCACTTGTTTTCTTCCCAATCCTCTGTTTGTCAAATAGTTTAATATATTTCCTAATGACGAATTTTAGCTAGGGATGGGCTAGTTCGTAAAATGGTATATTGGTATACATCATCTTTATATACAGATCTTCAAAGAACTCCGATTGTATTATTCTGCCTTCTTACTACGTGACGATGCAAGAAGTGGTTAAATTGTTTTATAGTATTCTCAACAATTTCCGCTTCTCTTTACAGTCTGGTATTTGTGACTTACATAACCTATATTATACGGTTTTTTCTCCCATTCAAAGTGAAATTATTTGTACCAAATTGTGCCACTGACGTTTTCAGTGTGACAGCACCTGATGATTTACACATACTGAATTCCCGCTCAGTGGATATTTCTCCTAACTCTGGTTTGAGTTCTAATATCCCTTTAAATAACTTGTGAAGTAAATAAAAGTATTGAAATATTTATGTATCACTATGTTTCTAGGACATAACATTTGAAGAGCACGAATGGGTGATCTGTAATAACACAAAGAGCTTGTGGTTTTGTCAGGGATCTACTGTACTGTTATTCTTCTTCTCTCTTGGTCCTGGTTCTGGACTGAAGGACATTGTCTCCAAGGGTTCCTCTTCCGCGGCTCGCAGACGTATCTGCAGCGGACAGTTTCGCTGTATGTATTGGCTGAAAGCAAATCACATATCGTACAATCACATTAATGCACTCTAATTGAACAACAAGATTCTTTACTTTAATACGTAAGTTGCAAATATTGGAAACAACTTGTAAAAAGATATACAGGTGGAAGGGAAGTCATTATATTCCTTCTAATGGAAATACTAACCAACCAATGTCCCATTGAATATGAAATAGAAAAAGCGGCTCTTATTCAACACGAAAAGTTGATCACACGCCCATTCAATACATGGCACAAGAGAAATTTTACACATACACTAAAGACTCAGGAGAGCTTTCTTTCCAAAATTCAAGACATCAAGAAGGATGTATACCTTCCTAATTCAAAGGAAAACTTCATATCTAAAGTCAATCCGACACAAACATTAGACATCACATATTATTTATACCTGACAGAAGAAGTTAAGAAAAGTGATACTCCAACTAGTGTTCTAAAATTATTGGCATTAGAGACAATCCATACTAGATTTCCAGAACACGAATGGCTCCATATTTATACTGATGGATCATTGATACCAAACAAAGATGGAGCAAGGGCTGGAGTCACGTGTCACCTCTTTTCCTATTACAAATCTTTAAGTTACGGAACTACAAACTTTGATGGAGAAATTGAAGCAATTCGAATGGCCCTACAAAATCTTTTGTACAGAATTTCACATTTTCAGCAAGCAGTTATTCTCTCAGATTCCAGGGCAGCAATTATAGCAATTACTTCCAAGTTGTCACCAAAAAACCAAACAATTATAGAATGTTAGAAAATGCTTAGCCATCTAACAGCACTTCGAAAACACCTGGTCTTCCAATGGATACCGGCTCACTGTGGACTGAGTGGTAATGAGAAAGCTGATTTTCTTGCAAAAAAGGGTACCAGCAATGTACAAAAATCTATAGTTAATCTACCATTTTATGCAGCTAAAAGATTAACCAACTCTGAATTCAAAAAAATTATTGCAAAACATTACTATGAAAAATCAAAGAATAAAAGATGGGAACTACCAAACAGTATCCTTGAAAAACAGCAGTTGCAACCTTCAGGTTGATTACAGGACATGATTGTCTGGCATGAATTGGGATATATTCTTCACCACTCTGTCCTCTATGTGATCTGCAAGAGGAAATGGACCGAGACCACCTTCAAATATGCCCGGCCACTTCTAGTGCCCCATCCATCAGTGAAAAATATTGGAGAGCAAGAGGATTAATGACTTCATTGTCAGAATTCCAGGAACTAGCTTTAAAAGATGTGGCATAAAGAAGATAGAGGAATTGTTTGTAGCTATAGTTAGTAAAAGAGTAGAAAAAGCCATGTGAGTGCAAAACATCACATTTTTGTTCCTAATATAAAGCCGCTTTTAACTATTATTATATCAAGCGACGGCTTTGACTTTAAAAAGAATCTCTAACGTTCCTAATTCGTTGATATATCATCAAATAAGCATGGTTTTTAATATTTTAGGCGTTAAAACACACACACACTTCATGAAGGTTTGCAATAAGAAAGCAGTCCTGAGTCAGCCAGGAGTCGAGCCCGATACCTCTGAAATTGGATACGATGGCCGCGGGGACAGACCGGTTTGCGCTTTGTTTCTCGTGAGCTCAGGCAAAAAGTGTTAGAGCTTGGTTAACAAAGTAATATATCGACGCAGTTAACGAGGCAGTTAACTATTTATTATGTCAGTCTGCAAATGTATATTGTCAGATACTGTCTGCCTGAAGAAGATATTTACAAACATTAATAACATCTGACATGAACCATATAAAAGTAAAAACTATATTTTTAATAACTATTACTGGTACCGAGCGAGATGGTTTAGGGGTAACGTCTGTGGCCTGCATTCGGGAGGTCGCGGGATCGATCCCCATGGCCGACCTTACTGACCCGTTTAATAATTTCATTCCACCCTTCATCCTATTAGGTTTCTTTCAGGGCTGGAAGCGTCGGCAAGCGTCGAGGAGCACGGCAGGGAGAACAACTGCGCTCTGAAAATTTCGTCTCCCGGAGCAGAAGAGGAGTTTTCGGGCCTCCCATGATATAGTACAAGGTCGAGGGGGGAGGGGAGCCAGTTTCCGAGTCCCTCCCCCCTCCTCTGGGCCTCCGCCGAGGTAATTCTAGCCGGGGGAAATGTAAGGACCCTGCCCTCTGTTTGTCGTGACAAAATTCCGGCCGCTCTTCGGATCTATTCGCTTCATCTCTGCTCCTGGAGGGTGTCCCCTTAAGGGTATCGCCTTTCAGTCGAGGTGCTAAGTTCCCTTTGGCAAGTTGTCATTGAGTCGTTAGTGGTAGAAAAATCTGATGTGTTACACTCACACGACTTTCTCTACTCTACCCGTCCACTCTCCTACACACCGGCTAGCTATCAGGCGACGCCCCTGCTGTTATCTACGAGTACCTCAGAGAACCGGACAATCCCTCAAATGGTGTCAGCGGTGGAACCACGTCGATACTTCAAAGTCTTGTGCTCCTAGTAAAAATAAAGCACTATATTTTCTGTGCCAAAAGAAAATGGATGTAACATAATCACACCACGTTTCTATTCGGTTTTAACATAAAACTTATGTAACTTGTTTATAAAGACATTTGTATACGTTAACACATAACCGGAAACGTGAGGTGGCCTATCATTTGGTCATGGGGTATGTGGAGGGGGTAAATACTCGATTACATTCCTTCCACCCCTCTACCCCACGCCTCATTTAGTTGGCTAGACGCTGGCCTACTGATCGGATGGTCACGGGTTCAAACCTCTAGTTTTAAGTGTTCTTATTTATTTTTCCCATATATTCTACTCTTGATGTAAAATATAATACATACCTTTGTTGTCTGAGGATATAAAGTCCCAAACTCAGTATGCTTACAAGAAGGACCAGTCCTATTGCAAGTACAGAGAAAATGGCGGGATGACTGATGGACCACTGTGATCTGGCACTCGCATCAGCTCGCCCCATGTTCAAGTTGCCCTGAATCGCTGCACTCATGTTCCCATGTTTCGTCACATTATCTGGAACAAATGCAACGTTTATTCAAACTGTTGCGCAAACCTTGCATTAAATTATATACTTACATTCTCATCTACTAATGCTAAAGTGCATCTTGGGAGAACGAAACAGAACTTTCAAAATACAAGACCAAGTCCAGGCATTTCATTTCCGAGTTTCTACAAAACACATACCTTTTTTACTTTCTCTACTACGTATAGGAAAATATTGTATTTCACTAAAAAAATTCGATGTTAAGATTTCACCGAAACTATATGTTTTGAGAACCCCTGAATAAAAAAAAAATTTTGTTTTAGAAAAAGGTCTGTGTGTATATGTGTGTCTATGAACAACATAACTCAAAAACGAAAAGTCGGTTAACAACCAAATTTGGTATTTAAGTTTAATATCTTTCAAGGATGCGACACGAAGATTTTGAAGAAAACTCCTCCACCCTTAACTACCCTTTACATGGAAAGTTTTTCGAAAATTTTGATTTTCTTGAAAATGGATCTAACGATTTCGATAGATCTTTTTATGACAAATGAAATTCCTATTTGAATTTTCTGGCTATAGTCTATATAGTCCTGTTTATTCTGGATAACCTTTGCATAACTGGTAAACCGTAACAGATAGACCAAATCTTATTGTACCAAAAATGTAGCTCTTGCTAAAACTCACAATTTATTTTCAAATAAATTTTTGCAGAGTGAACCATTTCGGAGATATTCCTTGTTATGTGTGTCAGTTTAGGAAAACTTTAAACTTTCGTAAAATGGAACATCGTTGTTCATTTTTTACTTTCTCTACTGGTAAGTAGGGGAAGTATTGTATTCCACCCAAAATTTTGATGTCGAGATTTCAGCGGAAATGTGTTTTGAGACCCCCTGAATAAAAAAAAAGCATTTTTAGAAAAAGGTCCGTGTGTGTGTCTGTGTGTCAGTCTGTCACTCTGTCGACAGCATAACTCAAAAACGAAAAGTCGGTTAAAAACCGAAGTTAGTATTTACGTTTAATGTCTTTCAAGAATGCGACACGAAGATTTTGAAGATAATAGCCCCCACCCTAAACTACCCTTTACATGGAAAATTTTTCGAAAATTGTTATTTTCTTTAAAATGCCTCTAACGATTTTTATTAAAATGACATACTATAATATAGATATTTTTATGACAGATGAAATGTATATTTTGAATTTTCTGGCTATAGCCTATGTAGTCCTGTTTACTCTGGATGACTTTTGCACAACTGGTAAACCATAGGAGATAGACCAAATCCTGCAGTAAATGTTTTGTAGAGTGAAGCATTTCGGAGATATTCCTTGTTATTTGTGTCAGTTTCGGAAAAGAAACTTTCATCAAATGGAACATCGTTGTTCATTTTAATATGTTAGTCGTGCAAAGAAAATGGAATCTATAAACTTTAAAACATTTGACTATCGCACAAAGCCTACTGTATTCTAATATTCCCCTTGTACCTACAAGGAAATAAGCAATAAGATAATTTGAACAAATGTTTAACTCAACTAACACGAAGAAGATATAGGAATAAGAGTTTGTAAGAATGGTTAGAACAAGAGTAGAGAAAGTCATGTGAGTGCAACACGTCAGATTGGGAACCTGCACTAATATATAATTATGCCCACATATAAGCTATTCAGATTGAAATTTTCCCCAAAACAACCTACATAAATAATAACAATGACTCTAAATATCAATAAATTACAATTTAATCTGCAAACAAGTCACGCTAGACAATAACGCATTCTTATTGGTCTGACATCACGTCTATGTTGGCGCAAGTAGTAGAAAGAATAAACCATGTAAAATGGAGATACTCTGTGTTTCTTTCCCTCTTATTTTGGTGTAGGATGTAGTTAAGTGCAGTTTCGTGTAGTATATCTAGCAGAAAGCTTGCAAATTGTATCTAGTTTCTCTGAGTCCAGTGCATCGAATACCTGTTTATTCACGTGCTCCCCACAGTGAGAAACGGAGAGAAGATCAAAATATCTGATTATTGTGTGCTAGGCAATTACATTATTACCATTAGGTATCACCTGTTCAGGATGGCTTAGGTGGTAGCGTCTGTGGCCTGCATTTGGGAGGAGATTACATCCCCCAATTTCCTCTTCCTCCATTTGACGTCACTTCTCACTTCACTTTACCTCGTACATTGAGAGCTACTTTACTGCATTCATTTGCACTTCATGTTTGTTGACAGTAGAGGAGGTATGGAAGGGGAGAGTGATACACCGCTACAGTAACCTGTCTGTAAGACGACGCAACTCTACCGCCCCTACCCAACGTGTGCTACGTCCCAAAACCTCCTGTAAACGCAACTTAAATGCCGAGCACATGTAACCGGGACCGAAGCGGTATCCTCATCAGCATCTTCATGCAATAATATAAAACCTTGCTGATGTATTTGCTCGCTTCTTAATGGCAGATCTTACCTGGATGTTGCCTGTTGGAGGACATGACCCATGGAGCTCGCGTGGCCAGAGGCATTGCATTGCAGAGATCGCTGCTGTCGCAGCAAATCAAATATGGCCATCGAGCACGATTCACAGCTGGCAGGCGGTTCTCGCACAAAATGGGCGTGTTTCCTCTGAAACAAGTACAAACATTGTGACATTAACAATTTCTCAGACACCCAGTAAGATTGGCTGAATCTTTCAATACTTCTTTCGTTTTTGCTTGCTTTTTTTCTTTCAAACGGCGCACTTGAGAGGAGTACTAGCGATGTTGGAAGACCAAGAGTGGTACGAGGCATTGAGCCTGAAGAACGAGTTCGTCGCGCCCCATCACAAAGCACAAGACGTATGGCAGTAACGGAAAGAGTTGGTCATGTGACTATCTGGAGAATTCTGCATGAAAATCTTCTGTACCCGTATCACCTTCAGCATCTGCAAGGATCAAATAAGGCGGACTTTGAATCAAGAAGACATTTCTGCCGACGCTGTGCTTATCAATTTCCTGAGCTGTATCTTATTCACGTATGAGGCTGGTTTTACTCGCGACGCCATCTTCAGTTTTCATAACACTCATAACTGGACATTTGAAAATCCTAATGAAGCACGACAAAACAATCAACAGAGATTCGCTCTCAACATTTGGTTGGAATCATTTATGATCACCTTTTTGGTCCCTACTTCTTTCCTCCGCGTCTCAATGAACAAACCTATGTCTAGTTTCTCATTACATGGCCTCCTCGATCGCCTGATTTGAATGCAATGGATTTCTTAGTCTGGGGATATTTGAAGTTCTTGCTTTATACCACTCCTGTACCTGATATTGACATTTTGACAGAACTGGATTTGACCAAATGCGAAAAACACCAGGAATTTTCAACAGAGTACGCCAGAGCTTACTGCATACACCGAAGCAAGAGGAAGGCACTTCGAGCAATTTGTGTAACTTTCGATTTTGTATTGTAACTGAAATAAATGATTTTGAGACCCATGTGCATGTTTTGATGTCAGGAGCATGTGCCCCAAATATGACACCAATAAATATGCACGCTGTATACACTCGCGTACGTCTAACTCAAATACTTGGAAGGTTTTTGTAGCGTAGAGTGCCTCGACTTTAATAACACAACTTTCACGATACAATCAAGCTTGTTTATGCTCTTTATAAGAGTAAATGAAAACTGATCTATATGAATAAATTGAGAAAACAACACACACAAGTAAAATAACTGTATTGTAAAGAAAACATTCCAAAATCGTTGTAACATTATACGAATACAGGAAAGTTTAACAACGATAGATTAGTAATCAATAAATGTATACCCATATTCACTTTTGTTGTTACCCAAAACATTTGCCAGTCTCAAAACCTGCTTAAAACACGAGAGTGACCAACATAAAGGTTTGAATTATTTCGTCTCGAGCCTAAGTACAAATTGCTCTCAATACGTATTTAATTTAACATGGTAACGTTGTGATTATCGCAGTGGGTTTGGTTTACATCACAATCAGCTTATTATAAAAGAATGTAGTCTTATAGCAGATGACGTAATATGTTTGTGACGCTCATAGGAATGCAAAGCTGTTTTTAAACGGAATGAGGCAAAACTCCACCTACCTTATAAACATTATCTTAAACTGGGACAAGCAATTTAGGGCATTTGTTGAGGATGGTGTTAACGACGTAATTATGTAGAATAACGTACATAAAAATTGCTCATCCTCCTAGATTGTAATAGTGTTTTCCCTCCGTAAAGTTTTCACCTTCGACCAATTAAAGGATGTTTCGCATAAAGTCTCTATGAAAGAGTTTTACTACATTTGGTTCTCAAGAAAATCAATACTTTTCTAATTTCTAGAGCACCGATGCCAACATTTGCGAAAGAGGGGAGTCTGGATTTTATCTCCTTCCCCTTTATGTGGACTGTGCCACTCTTTAATACAATGTTTAAGCTTTAAATAATTCCGTTTGACAATCACTTGACACATGTAACTTACAGAACCTTGTATCTGTTTCCTAAACCTATATTATGAAATATAAGTATTACCTTGGGAGTACCAAGTTTGACTAAGGAGATACAAAAATACCAACGAAAGTAAAAATCATTTGATGAGACTGGAAAGAACTAGATTCCCAAAATTGGCATTATTTTTTAGCCTTTTTATTTCATTTCGTGGCTTTTTTACAACTTCTTTTGACTATGTTTTTCCTGTCCAACAAAGTCTAATCTCAATTGAAATTTCTTTGAACTAACATGCACTTCTAAGACTGACTATAACAGGAAGTTCGGAGGACCCTTTCTATTGTATTCATGCCATTAACACCAGCAAAGGGAATGTATACGTCTTGCGAGAAACTACTGAACCTTCTCTAAATATTTATTTTGACCAACAATTACCTTGACCAGAGGGTAGAAGTGGTTATGATTTATTCACGTAATGGTTTGTGGAAGAAATCCTCTATAGAGACTTCTGTAGTGGCTTAGTTATCGCAAATATTCTGTAGGTAAAATAAACATGTTAAATATGTAATTGATATTTTAAAGTATTTTAAAGCAATGTCTTAGTGCTCAACTTCGGAGACCTACATATAAGCCAAGCTTGTGTACTGTGACTACAGAAAGTGGAGCAATACTTACGAGATGCACCCTCTAGTGAGGGGATTCTCTCCGCCCTCCTTCTCCAGATACTGCGTGTAACATTTGTATTGCGTGTTGCAGGTACTCCTTCCTGTTTCTCTGCAGTGCTGCGTGGAGCAGACGCACTGAATCTGCCGACCTGGAACATCACAATCATGTTTACCTTGGTAATTGACGGAAAACACAACAAGGTTGGCCTATAAGATCAGCAAAAGGAAGTTTCAACAGAAAAGGTAGTAACATTCACCTTTTGCTTTGAGTACTAACAGTGCTGTTACTGTATCAGATTTGTTACTATGGCCTAACTGTTCAACAATGGCTTTAAGTTTATTGTGCCGGCTTTGATAACACGGAAATGTGACCTTCTGAGATAACCTTTTAACATTGCATTGTTGGACAATTTTCTTTGTCCCTGCCAATAATATTTATTTTGTAGTATTGTTACAAGTTGATCTCAAAAGAAGCCAGGTTATTGTATTGGTAAGAATTAATTGTGAATTCTTTCATTGTTATTAAAACCAAAACATAAACAGCAGTGACAATGAGTCAACGAGTAAAAAACTTATTTTTCTAAAGAAAATTTTAAAAAAGAAGATATTTCTCATTCATCGCTAAAAAAACACAAGTCTCGAAAATAGGAAAAAAATCGCGAAAATTCGCGAAAAAATAATCCTATATATCGCTTCTATACTTTCAAGTGCATGCAAACCCATTTGCTCTGTATCCGAACAACTTTATTATTTATCGTTAGAAACAAAACATTCTTGCCTCTAAGCATCATTTTGATGGTGATAATTATGATTATATTCCTGTATCTTCTAAGTGGATCACAGTTCATTGAGAGCCGTTTTCAAGAAAATCAAAATTTTTGAAAAATTTTCCATGTAAAGAGTGGTTTAGATTTCTTCAAGATCTTCGTGTCGCATCCTTGAAAGATATTAAACTTAAATACCAATTTTGGTTTTTAACCGATTTTTCGTTTGGGAGTTATGCTGTCCACACACACACACACACACACACACACACACACACACACACACACACACACACACACACACACACACACACACACACACACACACACAGACACACACACACACACACACACCGTTTTCTAAAAATGCTTTTTTGGATTCAAGGGGCCTCAAAACATTTCCGGTGAAATCTCGACATCGAATTTTTGGATGGAATACAATAATTCCTCTACTTACTAGTGGAAAAAATAATGTATGGTTTCATAGGCACCTTATCATGATAGATGCAGACGGCAACGAGCGCCGAGGATGCCGACAGGCAAAATACCGCGCAAGTCCGTTCTGAGGTTCTTTGCTCTCCTGGTAGTAAGAATAGGGCAGTCGCAGTAATAGAATAATTCATGAAGTACTTGTTTAATCGTTTCCAAAGACCAATATGAACTACTTTCCTGCAATGCAGAAGGATTAGTCTTTCTAAGCACACTGTTTACGTCATCGTGTTTTTGTTGCGCGTTCTAAAAGCCCGCTGTCATAAAGTTACCCTCAAGAACGTCTGGACCAATGAGGAAACCTTGGCGAGCGAATCCTATCAAATAACGTGAAGGGTAAAGTTTCCCAAGGGAATGAATATGTGTTATGTTATTGAAACAGTTTATTTACTGTCTCCTGAGTACAGTGTCGCATTTATGAAGCTGGATAAAGAAACTAATGACCCGCATTGTCTACCCCTCACCCTCCTCGCCGCCTGACTGGCGACGCCACTACATTGGCGTCGACCGATGGTGACGCCGGACGTCGCCAGTACCCCCGACGTCTTCCTTCTCTGCTCTTCTCTTAGTCATAGCTGCGGGCTTCCTCGTGTTGCATGCAGAAGTGGCCTGCATCCCCAGCACCTCAGCATCCGCCACATACCTGTGTACCACACCCCCCCCCTAGCCTCAACCTAGGCTAAACACCCATTCATACCTACTTCTCTATACGTAGAGCAATTTCCTCCAACCTAAACTACCTGTTAGGTAGAAAAGTTTTGAAAATTTTGATTTTCTCAAAAATAACTAACCATTATTATTAAAATCTCATATTTGAGATATTTTTACGGCAAATAAAATGTATATTTTGAATTCTCTGGCTATACCCCACGTAATCCTATTAACTTGATGACTTTTGCATAAATGGTAAGCCGTAGGATAGACCAAATCGTAGTATACCAAAATTTAGATGCCGTTAAAACATACAATTTATGTCCAAAAGAATTTTTCGTGGAGTAAACCATTTCAGAAATATTCCTTGTTATTTGTGTGAGTTTTACAATACTTTTACTTTTCTAAAATGGAAGATCGTTATTGATCTTTTATCTGTTCGCCGTGCAAATGGAGCGGAATCTCAAAGCCTTCATATAGCGACCAGCTTAAAAGATTTGACTATCGCTCAAAGCCTACTGTATTCCCATATTCCCCTTGTACCTACAAGGAAATGAGGAATAAGATCATTTCTGCAAATGTTTATCCCATCTAGTATGGGAAAGATAGAAGAGTAAAGGTTTGTAACAATACTTAGTACAAGAGTAGAGAAACTCGTGTGATTGTAACACATCAGATTGTTTGTAAGTCTTATAGGCACTTCCAGCTACGGCTCTAAAGAATTTCATTTCTGCTGTTTGTATATTTGTTTTATGTTGTGCCAACATCCCATAAGAGATTCACACTGAGTCTATGCAGGCTAGAGTATATCAGACCCCTGGGAGGAAGGGATGGAATGAGAGTGCTCTACGGGCGTGAGGGAACCCGGGCGAGCAGCAAGCCGACGTCCCTCACGTGTGCTGAAGAACCTGGTTCGCCAAGCAGCCACCTGCTGCATGGGTTTCGACAGTGGCCTGCTCTCTCGGCAGGCCTGGCAACTACAGGGTCACCCGTCCGTCGAGAACAACAGTTACAGTGCGCAAATCCACCTCACAGCAGCACTAACTCGCCCATCGCTAACACTTCCGACCTTGAAAGACTGGATTTAAAGGAAGGTGAAATGAAATGGACGAATGGAAAATTCGGGGGATGTAAAAATCCTTCCTATCATTGTAGGGGGGAAAACACCCGAAAAAAACATGGGTCAGGAAGGTCGGCCGAGGTAGTTGAACTCACGACCTCCGGAATGCAAGCCTGACACGTTACAGCGGAGCTATCTCGCTCGGTAAATTATGTTGGATTTATGATTATTTTTCTGAGAAAATGTGCAGAATTCATAGTACAAATAGACAAATAAAGTAATATTTTAAAAGTTATATTTAAACTCTAAGCACTGTTTGAGAGGTGGAATCGGAACTGAAAAATTCAATCCCACAACCGGGATTTCAGCCACAAACCTTCGGCTTGCTGGCTGTGGCATTGAATTTCTGAGTTCCTGTTAAGCATTGCTCACGCACGACTTGTGAGTTTAAAAAGACCAGCGGTAAGTTAGTTGGCTTAAATAAATAATAAGTACTACCTAAGGTAATTTAATCCCGGGACATAAAGTAGTTACTTCTGTAAGTCACCCTTGGGGTATTTATCTCTGATGTGAGATCCCCTTTGTGGTCTACCGGGAGAAATACGAATTGCTTGGAGAATTCAATGTTATTCTGGCAGGTTGTCACAGTAGCTTAATGGATAGAGCGACCTTCATTGTTGATGATGCAATAATAGTGACAGTTCGTGGGTTTCATAACCTATATTAGTAACTGTGAGTAATTCTTTCCTTGCACACTGAGGAAAGTTGAAGTTTCAATTTAGTGATTTACCTTCTCTGCCTCTAAAAAGTAAGGAAGGAAACTTTTAAGATCTGCTTTATAAATTTATGTTGGGTGTTCTGATTGTAGTAAACATCATTGGTGAAGCTGAAGGGGTGTTTGAGAGACTCAGGTTAGCCATACTAAATACAGATAACTGTATTGTATATGTTGGATGTAAAAGCAAGAAAACAGTGTCTAAAAGTCGTCAACATCTTGCTTGTACGCTACTAAAGCGACTTATAACAGTGTAAAGCATTATGAGTCTAGAAATCGCCAGACTCACACTTCACAATCGCAATAAACGATTTATTGAAGATTAATTCAAGTGGTGTGTTACCTAGGGAAACGAGAACTTCCATTCGTAGGCACGACGTGAATAAAGACTGCTAATAAAGGCAGTTATCTTGAATTGCTTGGGCACGAAGAACAGTTCATAAGAGAGAATTTGGAATTCACCTCAGGATTTAAAGGAACTTCGAGTAATATTCACAATGATCTTGTTGAATGTATAACTCATATAACCAATAAAGAAATTAGGAAAAGCGTCTCAGCTTATGGAATTAAAACACTTTTGCAACATACAAATCACCGCTCACATGACTTTCTCTACTCTCTTACAAACTCTTATTCCTATATCTTCTTCGTGTTAGTTGAGATAAACATTTGTACAAATTATCTTATTGCTTATTTCCTTGTAGGTACAAGGGGAATATTACAATACAGTAGGCTTTGAGCGATAGTCAAATGTTTTAAAGCTTTGAGATTGCGTTCTCTTTGCACGGTTAACATATAAAAAAATGAACAACGATGTTCCATTTCACAAAAGTTGTTTTCTGAAACTGACATAAGTAATATCTCCGAAATGGTTCAGTCTACAAAAAAATTATTTTGATATAAATTGTGTGTTTTAGCAAGATCTCCATTTTTTGTACAGTAAGAATTTGTCTATCTCTTACGGTTTACAAGTTATTCAAAAGTCATCCAAAGTAAACAGGACTATGTATGCTATAGCCAGAAAATTCAAAATATGCATTTTATTTGTCATTAGAATTTCTTAAACGTCTGTTGTTTTAATCAAAATTGTTAGAGTCATCTTCAAGAAAAACAAAATTTTCTAAACATTTTCCATGTAAAGGGTAGTTTAGAGTGAGGCTACTTTCTTCAAAATCTCGGTGGCGCATCCTTGAAAGACATTAAACTTAAATACCAACTTTGGTTTTTGCATTATGCTGTTCACAGGTGATATTTTGTCGGGTAACAGTATTACCTCGATGGAAACCCCCAATATTTGTTGCCTTAAGCATGCCCTAGTACGTATCTTCTGTTAATGTTGAAAACAGCTTTTCCATGTGTAAGCCCGTAATAGTTGACAATAGACAGTCCAGTTGTGGATTATGTAATTTCTTCTCAGCGCATGCGTGAGTGGGGCAATAATAAACAACAACTTAGTTGGTTGGTAAGTTTAATGGAGGTTAATACAGGAGTTGTTTGAAATGAGTTGCTGATTGTTTGAAGGTATACAATTAATTGTCCCTGAATGTTATCACGAGAAGCTGTATCTATTGAAGTATTAAATCTGCTAATTCCTTACGTATCAATAACTTAATGGTTTGAAATAACCACAAAGTTTTAAACAATTTCCTTCCAGAAGCACTTCAGACCAGGGACGGGCAGAATAGTGTCTTCTCCGAATTCACTGTGCGCGCAACCCGCGTAACACCCTTCCTGGTTGTAGGAGTGGTACATCTTCGCTTCTTGAACTGTTCACAGTGGCGGATTGATACAGTTAACGTGCAGCGCGTTTGTTTCAAACAGAAAAGGGGTGGGCATACTTTTACTATGTGAAATCGCAATTACACACATTAATTATCATCATCCGAACATATAGGAAGACGTTCAGACTCTGTAACAGCAATATGCAGTTGCAAAAGCGCTAACATCTGTCAATAATATACTTAAAACGGATAATTGCTGATACATTTTAATGAAAATTGCTATTGTGAGTGTCTAATTTTTAACTGGCACTTCACTGTCACTTCGTTAATGTAATCTATCACCAACGCTTCACTTTCTTCACTACTTTCATGATAAAATGAAATACGCACGACAATGTAGCGTTTTTTTTTTTTTTTTTTTTTTTTGCACCAGGGGGCGCACACAAGACTTCTCCAACAGCTCGCGTAATTTGATTATGTGGCTTCTAAATATGTACCTACCGCACAAGAACTAACAAGGAGGGGAGGAGGTGGGAAAATAGGAACGTCCCAAATATTACATTTATAGATCCCGGTGCTTCTAGCAGATGGATTTAGTTCTCGAAAGGAGACACTCGAATGTTTCTAGCACACAATTTCGAACACCTGAGAGTGGAGTCCTGGCTTCTAAACCTGAAGTACGGATTCACGGGTTCAACCCCAAAGGTGGACGATGTGCCTTTTCACGCATAAACTTAAGGTGAAAAGTAAAGCCTTTAGTCCTGCATGATGATACAACAATACTAGTTACGGATCCCACTACCAAAGGTGTAGAAAACAAGGCAATAGAAATTTGAAAGAATATTTTTCAAATTTGGATCTGGTATTTAACATAAAAAGGACATCGTGGATAAACTTTAGGCTAAAAGAAAAACATGAACGTCGCATTGATCTCAAAGGAGATGGGGAAAGTATTCCTGAGACATATGTCACAAATTTTCTAGGCAAAAATCTAAATTAGCAACCACACATAATGTACAAAAGATAAATAAGGGCTTATATATTATGAAACAGGCTAAGGATATCTAAAAAAAAAACTCTAGCGCAACAGCTCATGAAGGCTTGTCGCCCAGCCGCTGCGTCCCCCACTTCTGCCCACTACAGGCGTCATTGGTGGGGTGCAATACTGGAGGGTGGAACGTGGTCAGCGCCCCCGAGTTCTCCCGGCCTTCTCGACCTGGGGCCGCTAGTTCTCCATCAAGTAGTTCCTCAACTGGTCCCCCCGGGACCTAACGAGGCTGAGTGCATCCCGTGCCAGACCTCCCAAAGTTGATAAAATCCTCATGCTGGTACCAGGCATCGAACCCGGATCCTCCGCGCCAGAGGTTAAGGATACCATAGGTAATAAAACGCTGAAGCAACACTATGGGAGAACACTACTGCTATGGAAGTACTAAAAATATTCAAATTACAAAATGGGCAATTAGAACAGTTGGGAAAATAGAAAAAAATACATAGTTGTAGGGACTCATACAAACAATACAAAATGTTAACAGTTCCCTGTATCTACCTTTATGAAAGAATATTCTATTAAATGAAAGAAATTGCTAAAAATAGCCATAATGTTAGAAATAAACAGGATTATTACAGAACTGCACTCAGGGGAACATTAAATGAGTACTCAATAAAAACTATAGGGAAAGAACATTGTTGTTGTTGTAGTGTTTAACGCCCGCTTTTACTACTACGGCACCGCAGGCGGTGACACTGATGATACATGAAGATGGAGCACCGGTGGAATGAGATGGCGGGGGAAACCGGAGAACCCGGAGAAAACCCGCCCTGACGCCGCTTCGTCCACCACGAATACCACATGCGGGTCCCTGGGATCGAACCCGGGGAAAGAACATTGTAATGCTTTATCCAAGTAAATAAAAAGCTTAAAACAAAGAGAGATACAACTAAAAACCATTAAGACATATTTACTAGAGAATGCTTTCTATAGTTTTGAAGAATTTAAGTATAATCAAAATGTGTAAATGACTGTAGATGTGTGTTACAGATATATGAAATTGAGAGTAACAGATTTGTAGTTTAATTTTATATGCATGTAATAATTGGGACGTGTCAATTTCAGTATTTTTTAAAATTTTATTTATTTTGTCTTAAAGCACAACACAGGCATTGTAAGATCAGCACATTAACTTTGTCATAAACTATAAAGTTGAATTTCACACTAAAATATTCCTGTATAGAATAAGAAGGATGTTTAACCAAGTATATACCCTAGACTTGGAATTCTTTATATTTAAACAGTTAACATTATCAGGCAAGTTATTATACAACTTAAGCTAAGTACATGTAGCTATTCTGAGATTTTGTCAATCTATAATAAGGAATACTTACATTGGATCTAAATCTAGTATTATGAGTATGCATATCCATCCTCAGAAAATAGAGCCGTGTATAAATATTAAATTCTCCAAAATATAAAGGTTACATATGGTTAAAATGCCTAGTTCAATAAGTAGGGGTCTACATGGGGTTAGATAAGTACCTTTTTTTAATTATCTTAAAAGTTTTCTTTTGCAGCACAAAAATTTCGTTAATTTCACTAGTACTACCCCAAAGAACTAGACCATATCTTATAACAGATTCAAAAAATGCAAAATACAAACTTCTCACATATTAAATTGCGATACAATCTCTCAAATTACGGATTAAAAATAAGTACTAGTTAGTCTCTTCTTCGAATATTCAATATGGGTGGTCCACGTTAATTGGTTGTCAATATACACCCCTAAACTTTAGTGCGTGCCTGGCACCGCAAGCCTTTTCAGAGTGAGTAAAACAGAAATAGTCTTAGATTTATTTAAAAATAAACTATTAGCTTCAAACCACTCCGAAGCTTTAGCCATTATGACTTTATATTGATTATTTAATACATTTAAGTCATTTCCACTTGATACAGAAGTAGTATCATGTGCAAACATTATGGTATCAGTAGCTATATCACTTGAAAGTCATTAACTGCAATAAAAAAACAACAAAGGGCCCAAAATAGAACCCTGCGGAACACCACTAACTATATAGGACATAGATGAATATTCACCATTCACATATACCAGTTGATTTCTACACAATAAATAAGATTTCATAAGATTTAACTGAGTATTTTGAATAAGAGAATAGGAAAGCTTTTCCAATAAAATATTATGATCGATAGAATCAAAAGCCTTACTCAAGTCACAAAAATTAGCTAATACATATCCACCATTTTCGAAGGAGGAATGTATAATGTCTACCGAACTTTGTATTGCTGCAGTAGTACTTCTCTACCTTTAAAGAAGCCATATTAATTTTTGTTAAACAAATCGAAATTATTGAAAATGGAATTTACTTGCTCAAAAACTGTGTTCAAAATTTTTAAAATAGCATTTGTGGTTGTCCAATTTGTTAAAAGTATAATGCTTCTACTCGAGGCATTTCTAATTGAGTAGGAATTCCACAGAATTTTTAAAGTATTGGTTAAATGTCTCAGCGGATACGGGATTATTAGGTCTGCCGTAATCGCAGTTTCTTGACCTAATAATTAGGTGCCAGGCATTTTTACTTTTACTTTGAACATAAGGACGAAATAAAATGAAAAGATAAAATGAAAATGATTATATACAAGCAATAGAAGGTCTTACCTTGAAAGGAAAGCTTTCATTTCACGCACGCGACCTGTTTGTGTCTTGTGGCGTTATCTATGGACAATGGGTAAATTACCCACCACCATGCGCACCTAGTGACCGCATTACTGACTAACTAAGGAACTAACTTAAAACAAAGGTCTGTATGTTTGTACGACTGTGACCATAAATGTAACAATATTGGGCTAAATTCCAGTATCTCCTTCTAAATTACAAACAGTGATAAATGTGAAACAGAATTATATAATTACCCTAGAATTGTTATCCCTTCTTGAGTCTGGAATCTACCCACTCTTCCTTTTTACTACGTATACCCATATACATGGCCATCTTCACGCTACAGAGCATGCGCAATGGGAACTGCCTACCTAAATAAAAAGCGAAATCCGCTGGATTAGCAATATTTTTATTAGTTGTTTTCCTCCAACTTCTACTTGTTTGCTGTCTGCCAATATAAAGCAAAATACTCATGCAGTGAATTGTTAAATATAAAGGAGCTTGTGGAGGCTACGAAAATAATTAGCGGAGCATAGTTCGAGATCATTGACACAGCTGAGGATAACTTACAGCGGCTCCTGTACAGCATGGTAATATTTTCTTAGCTCACGCTTACAGTTATGCAAAAGCCGTCCAAATTAAGAGAATTTCAGGCTATTTCCAGAGAATTAAAGATACGCATTTCGTTTATCAAGAAAATGCCTTAAAGATATGCCATTTTATTCAAAATCGTTAGTTACTTTTTAAAAAATCTGAATTTCAAGAAAATGTTCCTTTTGAACCGTAGTTTGGGGTCGAGTATTTTTAATTTCTCTACTGGTAAGTAGAGGAAGTATTGTATTTCACCCAAAAGTTCGATGTCGAGATTTCACCGGAAATATATGTTTTGAAACCCCCTGAATAAAAAAACAGCATTTTCAGAAAAAGGTTCGTGTGTGTCTGTGTTTCTGTCTGTGAAAAGCATAACTCAAAAACGAAAAGTCGCTTAAAAACAAAAATTGATATTTGAGTTTAATAAGATGCGACACAAAGATATTGAAGAAAATTTCTCCACCCTAAACTACCTCTTACATGGAAAATTTTTTGAAAATGTTGATTTTCTCAAAAATGACTAACGATTTTGATTAAAATGTATAACATTTTTATGATAAATGAAATGTATATATTGAATTTTCTGGCTAAGCTAAGTAGCTTGTTTACTCTGATAACTTTTGCAAAAGTGGTGAACCATAAGAGTTTTGCAATACCTATACTTTTCTCAAATAGTCTTTATTCACTTTTTATTTCTTGGCCGTGCAAAGAGAACGGAATCTCAGAGCTTTAAAAGATTTCACTATCGCACAAAACCTACTATATTCTAATATTCCCCTTGTACCTACAAGGAAATAAGCAATAAGATAAGTTGTACAAATGTTTATCTCAACTAACACGAAGAAGATATAGGAATAAGAGTTTGTAAGAATGGTTAGTACAAGAGTAGAGAAAGTCATGTGAGTGCAACACAACAGACACACACACACACACAGACAGGATCTTTTTTAAAAACTTATTTTTTTAAGTTTCAGAGACTTCAAAATATAAATTTCGTAGCAAATCTCGATATCGAATGTTTTGGTGTAATAAAAGTACTTTCTCTACACGTGCTAGTGAAAGTAATAACCACAGTAAAATGTTTATCTTGACAACTCGACCTAAGTTATGAATGGGGTTCTGCGGATTAACAGATGTGCACGCTAACCATTACACCACCGAAGAGGGTGAGTGTTTATGAATCATCCTCATCATTATGGACATGAGGAAATGAATTTTGAAGATAGAGAGACAAATGTGTACTTGTGGGTTTACCTATGCGTTAGGAATCAAACCCATGCAGCTCGGCTCGGCGCGGCGCCCTCTCAGGGGAGTTTCCGTGGGAGGGATGAGTCACATGTGGAGGGAACAGCGTCTGCCAGGCCGCCCGACGTCCGGACGACATCTGCTGGAAGGGGGAACAACCATCGCCTCGGCGGCGTCAGGAGCATCGGCGTCCACGCACCAACGGAAGTAAACAGGCCAGCCGCCAGCCGCCAGAAAAACTGTTAACATTCGGTCGGCTCTAGGGACCCTGAAGACGAGTGTCGCTCCTGATGGAATCTTAATGCGTATTCACATAATATGATGGTGTTTATTTCAAAGTTGGTGCCATTCAGACTCTCTCCAACAAACACCATCCAAATATAAGTAATGCCTTTTAACGTCAACATTTCAACATAGATTCAACTAAATATTTATCGTGGCCTTTACTGCAGTTTCCTTCTTGTTTACGAAGTAGAGAAAATGAAAGAACAAATAATAAGAAACTGTCATATCCCAGTTTTTGGAGCGTGCAGAACGTTTTCTCTCTGTTTGGGTAAATGTGTGACTTCCATATGTATAAAATCTGATGTGTTGCACTCACATGACTTTCTCTACTCTTGTACTAACCATTCTTATAAACTCTTATTCCTCTATCCTCTTCTATTAGTTGAGATAAACATTTCTACAAATTATCTTATTGCTTATTTCCTTGTAGGTGCTTAGAGAGATAAGCAAATCTTTTAAAGCTGGTGACTATATGAACGATTTGCACGGACAAGAGATAGAAAAGTGAATAACGGCCTCCTATTTGACATAAACATAGTATTGCAAAACTCGCACAAATAACAACAAATATCTGCGAAATGCTTTTACAAGAACCACATTTTTACTTTCTCTACTGGTAAGTAGGGGAAGTATTGTACTCCACCCAAAAATTCGAGGTCGAGATTTCACCGGAAATATATGTTTTGAGACTCCCTGAATCCAAAAAAAAAAAGCATTTATAGAAAAAGGTCCCTGTGTGTGTCTTTGTGTCAGTCTGTGGACAGCATAACTCAAAAACGAAAAGTCGGTTAAAAACCAAAGTTGGTATTTAAGTTTAATGGCTTTCAAGGATGCAATACGAAGATTTTGAAGAAAATACACCCACCCTAAACTACCCTTTACATGGAAAATTTTTCGAAAATTTTTATTTTCTTGAAAATTGCTCTAAGGATTTTGATTAAAATGTCATATGTTTGAGATATTTTTATGACAAATGAAATGTATATCTTGAATTTTCTGGCTATAGCCCCTGTAGTCGTATTTACTCTGGACGACTTTTGCATAACTGGCAAACCGTTAGAGATAGACCAAATCATACTGTACAAAAAATGTAGGTCTTGCTAAAATACACAATTTATGTCTCAATAAATTTTCTTGTAGGGTGAACCATTTCGGAGATATTCCTTGTTATGTGTGTGAGTTTCCGAAAACTTAGAACTTTAGCGAAATGCAACAACTTTGTTCATTTTTTTATATGTTAATCGTGCAAAGAGAACGAAATCTCAAAGGTCAAAAAGATTTGACTGTCGCACAAAGTCTACTGTATTCTAATATTCCCCTTGTACCTACAAGGAAATAAGCAATAAGATAATTTGTACAAATGTTTATCTCAACTAACACGAAGATATAGGAATAAGAGTTTGTAAGAATGGTTAATACAAGAGTAGAGAAAGTCATGCGAGTGCAACACATCAGATTTTTTGTATAGTAATATATGGTCTATCTCTTACAATTCACTAGTTATGTAAAAGTCATCAAGAGTAAACAGGGTTGTATAGGCTATAGTCAAGAAATTCAATACACACTTTATTTGCCACAAAAATATCTTAAACTTATTCCATTTTAATCAAAATCGTTAGAGCCATTTTCGAGAAAAACATTTTCGAAAAATTTTCCATGTAAAGGGTAGTTTAGGATGGAGAAATTTTCTTCAAAATCTTCCTGTCGCATCCTTGAAAGACATTAAACTTGAATACCAACTTTGGTTTTTAACAAACTTTTCGTTTTTGAGTTATGCTGTCCACAGACTGACAGACAAAGAGACAGATTTTTTGCTATATGTGTTTTCTTTAGATTCATTCAGTCCCAAAACATATTGCCGGTGAAATCTCAATATTGAATTTTTAATTGAAATGGAATAGTTCCACTACTTACTATGCGTGGTAAAAAAGTAAAAACGAAAAATTGGTATCTAAGTTCATCTTCCAAAGATGAAAATTTCCAAAGAGAAATATCACATCTCAAACTATCCGCACATGGAAACATTTTACAAAATGCTTATTTTCTCAAAAATGTCTCTAAAAATGTTGATTAAAATGATATTTTAATAATGATATTTCCATCACAAATGAAATGTATATCTCGAATTTCCTTGGAATAAGTAGACTATTCTTCTTTATTAGGAATACATTTTGTGAAGTTTTGAATAACCGGTTGAGATTTAGACTAAGCTAAGTATAGAAAAAGTTCCTTAAAGTATACAAATTGTTTCATATATTGCTATTTGCTTGTGTTTCTCAATACTTTTGTCATTGTTACGTACTGCCACCATTCGCTTGTTTTTCACGATACCATGGACTACCGCTATAGCAAGAGCTAACTCAGCTATTTCTACCAAAATGCATATTATTAACAAAAGACGAATGGAAAATAAGCCTTTGAGAGAATTATGTGTATAACCTCTATAAATTGAAATAATAGTGACTAGAAAACGTCGTCTGATTGCGACACATCAGATTTTTATTAAAAAATATCTTAAAATTCTTTAGTTTTTACTGTTTGGAGCAGAAGAACTGATTTTCAGAATAGTAAATATCAGTATTAAATAATTTATTACGAATTTCGGAGTTACGCCTGAACTTGATGCAACCAGGCACGAATGTAACCAATTTAACTTGCGCTCCCTGCCTGATAAGGCACTGACAAAGCAGCTTTGCTAATATTTTCGCTTGTCACTTGTTATTTTTACTTTCTCTGCTATGTACTTACAGAAAGTAAGGGAAACATTGTACTCCACCCAAAAATTCTATATCGAGATTTCACAGGAAATACATCTTTTGAGAACCTCTGAATAAAACACCCTTAAAAAACGTCTATTAGCATATGTCTGTGTGTGAACGCCACTGTTCAAAAACAACAAAAAGGACATTTATAAATAGAAGAAAGAAAATCCGCCATTCCAAGGTGCCCTTTAATAAATCCCCCCCCCCCTTTATTCGAACCCTGTCTTTACTTAACTGAAATGTTTACACAAAATAACTTGTTCGTCCTGGCATTTCCCGTCTGGCACCGACCCGACCACAAGTTCTCGTATAAAGGTTGTATTTCGACCCCTCTATAAGCTACTTAAGCAGGGCTGGGCAACTGGTGCTCAGAGAGCGCAGATTACTCACGATCGCTGTCCTTAAGTTCGTGTGTAATCGTTTGAATCATTCTGTATATTACAACCGGTTAATAATATGTATCAGTAGCAAGAACTATGATGTTGAACGTAATTATGAAATAGATATAAACCATTCAGCTCAATTTATGATATATTATCACTATTAACATAAAGTAGAGGAGTCAACTGCTGCAAGAGTAATCTGTATGAGAGCGAGTAGAGAAAGTCACGTGATCTTTTCCCGATTTAGCGTGGGATATTCCTCCCGCTTCAGAAATGAGGGTGCTTGAGAATAAGAAACTGTTGGTGCTAAATACTGAAGCAGTTGTGGGCGCCATCAAGCTCAGTGGCTGAGAAAGTTGAAACGTGAAGTGGGCGCCGTAATGACGCCCGAAGTCGGACTGGCGGGCGACATTCCCTGCTTGACCTGATACTTCATTATGGAACAAGCAAATAATAATCAGTATCTTCCCTAATAACGTGCGTCTTACATATTAAAAACATCCGTAGCAAAGACAAGAACAAAAGTCAAGCATAATTCTGCACTCTTATTGACTCAGCTATAGGGGTATTGTAGTTCTACGTCATACGTCTTTGATCTACGGAGATGACACCGAATTCGGGAGGTCCTGGGTTTTTCGTGGTTTACCAGGGTCGATAGTCGTCTACCACGACTGCTCCGTCTCTCAATTCCTCTTTCAGGGTTGTAGTACCAGGCGACGGTGTTCAGCGTCTTGCGGCCAGGTGGTGGAGGCGCCCTTGTAGAGGTTCTTCCTGGCATTGGACGCACTGCTCAACTAGGACCCGCCTACTGTGGCTCTCGGGCGGGCTCCCTTTCGGGGACCTCCGGGGTGAGTGGCGTCGGATCCGTTCGAACTGTCACCCGGGTCTGGTCGACCTTCGGGTCACTACCACCACTAGAACTCACGTTAGTTATCGCATGCCGTCTTATTTACCCGAGCGCTAGCTAAAAATTAGTCGGTCTCCTTTGGAAAAATAGTTCGTGCATAAAAATAGCGATTATGCGTCGCTTCCTCGCTACAAAGATTCCTTTTGGCCGTTTCGAGTAGTTTCCTTTTCCAGAACGTTGGCTTTGTATTCGGGGCTTGTATATCCGGCGGACAGTTAATAGTTGACTGCTGTTCAGTGATTAGCTGCAACTCGTGTTGATTAAAAATTAAAACCTCGACTCACATAAAAACTCAAACTAGTGACACGAATTAAATCCGAAACTTAATACCGTTGAACAACATTTAAGGAATACCTTGCTCCTGGCACACCTGTTGCTCTCATTGTAACTGCTTTAGCTCTTTTGCATGGCCGACATCCCTGCCACGAGCATCTGTCTTTGCAATGCAAGAAAAGTAGTACCAATCAGAGACGACGGCTGGCATGACAAGCCATACGTCACTGTGACGTCACCCTATCCGTTTAGCCCAGTGCCCACGGCCTGATGTATCTCGGTGCGCGGAATCTTGATGCTGGGCTTAGAAAGACAAAATGTGGGCTATAATGACTCGTTAAGTGAGGAGAGATTAAATAATGAACATTATCGAAAAATCACATGTTTAGTTTTTTGAACAGATCAACTGGAATTTTCTAATTAATTTAATATACAGTTTATAACAAAACACTCATGTTTTAAGTATACTTTTAAAAATAGAACTGAATCTGCCATTTTGCTCTCAGGATTCCACATCACATGAGAGAAAAGTATCTGATGTGTTGCACTCATATGACTTTCTCTACTCTTTACAAACTCTTGTTACAAACTCTTTTTCGTCTGTCTACTCCATGTTAATCGAGATAAACATTTATATGAATTCTTTTATTAGATATTTGCTTGTAGGTACAATGGGAATACAGAATATTTTAAAGCTGGTTACTATATGATAACTTTGAAATTCTATTCCTTTTGCAGACAAAGAGATAAAATATCAATAACTACTTTCTGGTTGAGAAAAGTATAGGTATTAGCAAATTCAAATCAATAACAGGAAAATATTTAGCTCCACAAAAATATTTATTGGACATAAATTGTGTGCTTTAACGAAATTGAAATGATTTTATATTTATGAACGCTCCTTATCTGCTATGGCTCTCAGTGTCTAATTCTATATTGGGCGTTGAAGAATCATTTAATTTTGCTTTTTACGTGCCGTAAATCTATGACACGGAACCACCGGCTTTACTTACCTTTCGAAGGAAGCCATGCTAAGTACTTTTACGCCCGAAACAATCCAAAGCCCTCCTTCGGGTTTGAACCCGTGACCTCGGGAACCAGAGGCTAGCATGTTACTCTTAGACAACTCAGGACGATGTGCTTTGAGGACGTCTACATGTTTTGTATAATACGATTTTCTCTCGTTCGTTTGCCAGTCATACAAATCATTTATAATGAACAGATTTTTAGAGGCTATTTCCACAAAGTTCAGGACATAAATTTCGTTTGTCCCGGAAATATCTTAAACAAAATTTATTTTAATTAAAAACGTAATGGCATTTTTAGGAGATCAAAATGTTCGATATTTTTCCATCTAAAGGGTAGTTTGAGATGAAGAATTTTCTTTAAAATCTTCAAGTCCCTCCCTTGGAAGATGCTGAGCTTAAATACCAAGTTTGGTATTTGACTGATTTTTGTTTTTGAGAGATGCGCTCAGAAGCATAAAGATGCACGCACGCACGCACATACACAAAAGGACATTTTGCTACAGCTTTGGGGGGATTCAGGAGCCTCAAAACGCGCATTTTCTCTGAAATCTCGGAATTAAACTTTTGGGTGGAATGCAATACTGCTATAAGTAAGAAGTAATGAAAGAAATACATCATTATGCAGAACACTTAAGCCAACAATGTCCTCAGTTAAGTGTTGTTTTCCTACATATATGGCTGCAACAAATGAACATAATTATGCGTTATTGGCTTAAACCGTGACGCCATAACGCTGTAATGTATGCATAATTTTAGTAATTGCCCAAGGCCAGGAAATGTCTAGAGAAAATATGTGGAGGTTTGCCCTTCCATGCTTCTTCACATACTTCTCTCATAATAATAGATAACTGTGAATATTTGCATGCATTTTAATTAAAAGTAACACAGTTTGTAACCGCTCGGCGGTGTTTTTCATTAAGTAAAGTCTACTACAAAGGAAGTTGCCTATTGCCTCTTAAGTGCATAAGTTAATTATCATAAAAAGGCCTCCAATTTTAGGTAACACCTATTTTGTACCTCATGATGCATAGAAAATAAAAAATACCTATGTATATACTAATTATGGAAATGTATGTTCGAAAATGATGCTCCTTTACAACCTAAAAATATCTATTTTCACGTTAGAAACTATTTTACCTAATTTTTAATTTCTTCATTTGGTAATATGGAAACCTATGTAAGCCCGCATGCCAGTGGTGCTTTGACAACAATCACAATGAACAATACATCATATGGAGGACATTCAGAACATTGCTTTAAAACTGAGGGAGGATGCAGTGAGCATACTTCAGCTAAAGAACTGCAGGACACAACAATTGTCATTCATTAAATTAGATTATATATCTCACTAGAGTCTTCATGTAAATCAATCTACACGCAAGTGGGTTTAATAGAAGAGGTGACAGAAAAAATCAACTTGGTTCCTGGTTATGTTTGGTAAAAAGTTTCTGAAAAACACAAATCAGTGATTTAAACAAACCCAGGACTAACAGTTCTACGCGCATTTGCTGACGTTTTGTCTGACAAAACACCTGAACGCGTCCAATACCAACATTCAAATATGCTCCGCTGGCATCAGTTGATGTAGCTTATAACATGGTGTTATCTGACAAGCAATGCAATGGAAAACTTAGAAAAGGTCAAATGTTTCGGCTAATTTGTAATGGAAAATAAAATAATGTCATGTTTTGTTCATCTATTTTTTGTCATTTTAGCACCTATTTTGATATGTGATTAGGTACCTAATTTAAGATTTTTAGGAACTAAAAGTCTGAGATACAATCATAAGTAATCTACTAACAAGTAATAAGTAATAACTAGAGGTTATGTTATTCCGAAAAACTCGCCAGCAACTGCAAATGAATGATTTTGTCTTTAGGAATAACATAACCTAAAGTTAGATTTTGTTTAACTATTTTAGCGAATAATACAAGAGCAGAATGTAGTTAAACTACAAAAATTAACTACTTACGGAATATATTAAATAACCTAGTTGTAGTTTTCGCAACCAATGCAGGCCTTGTGAAGTTTAATGAATTATTGTAAATATATATTTCTGTTAAACATCTATGGGGCTGTACAGATTTAACAGTTGCATGTCAATAAACAAAGATAAGTAGTATAAACCATAAGTACTTAATTTTCAGATTTCAAGTGAAAATTCCCCAAATGGTTTCATAGCTGTTGCCATTCTTACGCATGGACATTAATCGTGCGATTGTTACAGTTCGGTCAAACAAGTTATGTACGGAGATATGTTTAATTGCGAATTTTACACTGAAATCAGCAACTGAATTTGTGTTGGCAACTCTGACCGGAAGGCGCAAATTATCAGAAAGCCCTTGATTGTCGGACCGTGCACGATCTTTCAGACTCCAAGCATATGTAATTAATTACACCATATTTCTGACGTCCTAAAGGGTAAAAGTAAAGACAGACTGCATTACCGAGGTATAGCTTTGTACCTAGGCAGTCGACTATTTTAGAGTATTTGATCTTTATTGCTATGGGCATATTAAATTCGCCTTTAACAGCAAAAAAACAGTATCTGCTTATATTTGCAACTGCAGTCAAATGTAATCCGTCAGCATCCATCACGACCTTCGCTTTGAATGGATGGCCAGAACCATTGCGATTCGCTTTAACGATAGTGGCTAATCACTTACATTAAAGTGTCTGTGAAAGGCATATACGTAAAAAGACTGTTTAGGAATTAGAGTGAGAGCGACAAAATAATTCGCGCATTTAAAGATTAAATACGTTTAATTGAGAATTAAATGGTTATGCTTACATTTTCAATACATGCATTGTTTGTTTTAATATTTAACTGACTTCGAATGCTTCGTGAAAGCCTAATGACCCCAGACTACCAGGGGCAGCAAGTCAGGCATTGAAGTGTGAATACTTGGAGGTAAAGCGGGTGGTCTATATTCACAGGCGTTGCTCATTTGGCGACGCAGTAACAATCGCGCAGAAAACACGAGGCAGTAAATTATATAATGGTTTTGTGGGAAACCAGTTAAACGAAGAGAAAAACAATACACTGAAGCCAATTATTATAAACTTATCTGCTGCCCCTCGGAATCTTGCACCTGTCCTCGTAACTGAAGCATGTGTCCTTGGTACTCCGTGCAGAGGGTCACGCGTTCGAGTCCCCCCTCGGGTATGGGTATTTCTGTGTATGTAAATGTGTGTTTGTGAAATAACCAAAGGAGCAAATAATAAACAATGAAAAACGAAAGTGAAATAAAAAGTGTTTAAAAATTTAAAAAGCTGGTTCACAAAAAAGTAAATAAAATAAAGAAACTTGTGACAGAGTCAAGAGGAAGACCGCACTGGTGACGGCAGCTGAAATAAAATGTATCCGACACATTGCGGGGTAAACTCGATCTGACGACTGAAACCAAAGAATAAGAGAACCAGTTAGCAATAAAGGAACGTTTAGCCCAGAGACAGCTGAAGTGGTTCGGACACTTGACCCGCATGCCACAAAATGAGAAACCTCAGAAAGCCAGACCAGAAGGGACAAGAACTCGACGACACCCCAGGACCACATATGTAGTTGTATTGCCCAACAAGGGAGGAATGCATCTAAGAGCGCGAGGGAATTTAAACAGATGGCAGCTGATAGACAAGCGTGAAAAAACTTCACCGAGGACCCCTCGGCGCCTGTGGCATAAGGGGAAGCTGAAAAACTGAAGTGTAAATGAAAGGTGTTGCTAACCATTTCTACTCGGAATAGCTGTAACAAGCGTGTGAAATTTTAATTGCAAACTCTCAATTATTCTTGATAATTAACTGTTTTACCACAAAAGCTGTTGTAAAGGTGGAATTAGATTGAGTACTCCACTCATACTGGACTTGCTTGAAATCAACCAATCATGTGCATCAGGTTAGAGAAACAACTGACGGAAGTTGACGTAACAGAGCCGCTATTCAAATGTCAAAAATGGCTGACTGTAGCTTCGATGAACCATTTTATGCTGAAATACACGAAATTCGAAGAGGGAAACCTCAGAACACAGAATACAACAGAAAATATATTTTTGAGAAAATCAACATTTTTGGGAAATGCTCCATGTAAAGCGTAGTTTTAGGTGGAGGGATTTTCTTAAATGCTGAGTTTGGTATCTAAACAACTTTTCGGTTTTGAATCATCACCCATACACACGCACTTTTTTTCTTACAAAAAAAAAAAAAACTTCCTTTTTTTTATCCATGGGACCTCAAAAAAGTTAAATCTCGATGGTAGACAAAGTAAAACTAACACTATGACTGGAATTTTAGTCACAGAAGGCAGAAGATCCGTGGTTCAATTCTCAGCTATGGTATTGAAATTTTCAGTCTAATTCCATCCTTCCAACTTAATAATGGTTGTTTATAACTGATTTTAACTGTGAGAAACCGACTGTAATTAACAGTATACCTATGTTACTGTGAATTATTAGCTGAAACCGATGCCATCGTTTGATGATATTAAGTTTTTTTTTTCCTTCCATAAGCTATGGTTGAAGGACTTTTTTGTAGTGTTTAACGGCCGCTTTTACTACTACGGTACCGCAGGCGGTGACACTAATGATATATGGAATGAAGATGGAGCGCCAGTGGAATGAGATGGCGGGGGAAACCGGAGAACCCGGAAGAAACCCGCCCCAGCGCCGCTTCGTCCACCACGAATTCCACATGCGAATGCCTGGGATTGAACCCGGGCCGCTTTGGTGAGAAGCGAATGGTCTATCACCCTTTTCAAATCACTGATTCAGTTGTCCATCTGCTCGCCCTACACCCGTTTAGTGTTCCTAATTCTGGCTTTTATAAGTGATAACTTTATTACGATAGAGGTTTAAATTCCAGCTTTTATCGCCTGACTGCCGGACCTGTCAGATGGTTAGAGCCAAGCTCACAGCTGTCTCCTTTCAGTGCCTGTCACGTGGTTGAAGCGGTGGCGTTAAACACTTGAGCATCAGTGCTACTTGTGGTGGAATCGCACTCATTTGTTTTTTCTAACTGTAATATAGTGATAAGACACTGAAAAACTTTAGGACATGAGAGGGATGGCTCGTCTGCACAAATTATCTTATTGCTTATTTCCTTGTAGGCGCAAGGGGAATATTAGAATACAGTAGGACTTGAGTGATAGTCAGTGGACCCTAATGTCATTCCCGGTACGTGTAGAAGCAGGTATACAGTTGCCTAGCACTAAGGTTTCCGTGGACACGTGTCGAAGAAGCAGAGGTACAGTTGTTTAGTACTAAGGCCTCTGGGATAGTGTGAAAACTGCCATCTGACCGGAAGTGTAGAAAAATAGATACAGTTGCCTAGTACTAAGGTCTCTATACATGTGACGAAGCTTTTTAAGTGTCGTCAAGTATAGAAACAGAATTACAGTTGCTTAGCACTAACACCTCTGTGAACCATAAGAAAACACGATGATGTAGTACAGGGATGAGACTTAGAAAACTAACTGTCCACCACACATCGACCCATGAGGTATTTCCTAACAGTTCCGTCTTGATAGAACCACGCAGTTAAATTTAAAAAACAAACAAACAAAAAATAATTATAATAATTTTCCTCTTTTAAAATTGTATTGGAAGAAGAACAATGTGGTTTTAGACAGGGAAGCAGCACTACAGATGCTGTATGTATACTACAACAAATTATAGCAGAAAGGAAATAATTCAACCTTCCATTATACATATTATTCATGGATTATGAAACGGCTTATGATAATGTAAACGAAGACAAACTTTGGTAGGTATGCAAGAGACATACATCCACATTTAATAAAAACAATATAAACCTTATATCAAAACTCTAAAATCCAAATTAAACTACCAGATGGACAAATAACATAACCTATAAACACCAACAAAGATGTTCGACAAGGCTCCTATAGAATAATAATTCAAGAATGGAAAAATGCAATAAATAGTTGCATTCGTTAACAAGAAATAAAGTAGTCCAAATAATATTATATGTATGGTTATTTTAGTAGCCTCTTGGTGAGTAATACAAGGAAAAAATATAGAAAAAGAATAAATAAAAGTTCAGGATAGCCAACATAGCTCCCATCTTCGGAGGTTTACTAGCCACATATGCAATGATCAAGTTTTACTCCCAAATACTGAAGACAGCTTACAAATAACAGCGTACCAACTATTCAAAATCGCCAGCAAATATGAAAATTTCTGCTTCAAAATCTAAAACAGTGGCAGTGTGTGGGGAAAATATACAACGTGTGAAAATCGAGATTGATGGAAAAGTTATAGAACAAGTATCTTATTTCTCATACCTAGGAAGTGTATCTGGAAATCACAAAAGTGATATTGATACAAAATTACACAAATATAATAAACTGAACGGGATAATAAGGAGGCAGTTTGGCAAACAGATGACGATCGATCCAAAAAAAAAAAAAAAAAAAAAAAAATACTACATAATATCACATGAAAAGCTGATCTCAGACACGGAAGTGATTTAAATAACATAGATTCACATAACCTTTAAGTAGTCCAACTGAGATCATTGTTAGGACTTACTAGATTGGACCAGCAAAACAATATGGACATTAGACAAAACCTTAGAGTACCACGTTTGACTGAGGAGATGGAAAAATCATTTGATGAGAATGGAAGGAACTAGACTCCCATTCCAGTATGTTCCAACTGGTCACAGGCACCAAGGAAGACCAAAACGAACTTGTTCATGATAATAAAACTGTATCATATGTAGACACCTGTGAATCGTTTTGGCCAAACATTTTCCACAATGCGCCATTTTTAAAAGCCCAGCAATATCCTTACATTTCTTGTCATTTTACTTAAGTATCAGAAAATGTTATCATACTTCTCTAACAAATGTGAATGCGCAAGACACTTTTATAAAATTTAAAGTTTTTCACTGATTCTTGAAGTGGGGTAGCTATTTGAGCTGTTGCACAGTAATTCCTTTATTTATTGATCCTAAGTATGTCAATTTTCAAGTAATTAGCTTTAAAACTAAAAAGCAAGGACTTTTTTAAACAAATTTGTTATTGTTGATCTTTTCAACTTTCATTTTTCGTTGGTTTTCTGATTGTTTACTCCTTATATTCCGTCGCAGACACAGAAACACCCATGCCCGAGAAGGAATTCGAACCCGCGACACAGTACTGCGGAGAGCCAAAGACATACGCTCCAGCGACCACACCTGCGAGGGCCGGCGAAGCGTTCATGCCAATATCCTTTAAATGACTGGTCACATCTACTTATTTATGGGTCACATGAGCGAACAAGTTTATAATCGTACTTCTCCATGTATACAAAAAAATCATAACCCAAACATTTTCCACAGTTTTTTGAATAACTGATGTTAATGTGTATAAAGCGCTGCCCTATTATACGCAGAGTAAGTAGAGGAAGTAGGTATTCTATTCCACCCAAAAATTCGATGTCGAGGTTTCACCGGAAGTATATGTTTTGAGGTCCACTGAATAAAAAAAGCACTTTTAGAAAAGGTCCGCGCGCGTGTGTGTGTGTATGTATCTTGTGTGTGGGGGATGTCTGTAACAGTATAACTGAAGACTTTGAAGAACATTCCTCCACCCTAAACTACCCTTTAGATGGAAAATATTTCCAAACATTTAATTTTCTTGAAAATGACTAACGATTTTCATTAAATGTCATATGTTTGAGATATTTATGGCAACCGAAATGTATATATTGAATTTTTTGCTATAGCCCCTGTAGTCAGGTTGATTCTTGCATAACTGGTAAACGGTAAGAGATAGACCAAATCTTAATATACAAAAACTGTAGATCTTGCTAAAACACTCAATTTATGTCTATTTTTTTAAGAGCGAACCATATTTCGGAGATATTACTTCTTATTTGTGTTGTTTTTGGAAAACTTAAAACTTTCGTCAAATGTAAGATCGTTATTCACGTTTTTATATGTTAGCTTGCAAAGAGAGCGGTATTTGAAAGCTTTAAAAGATTTGATTATCGCTCAAAGCCTAGCGTATTCCCATATTCCGGTTGCACCTACAAGGAAATAAGCAATAAGATAATTTGTGCAAATGTTTATCTCAGCTAACACAAAGCTGGTGTTTTAAACACACAAGTCATGTGTGGGTAATATTTTAAGAGGTTGAATCAGGACTGAAAAATTCAATTCCATAGCCGGGATTTTCAGTCCTGATTCAATCTCTTAAAACAGGAATAAGAGTTTGTGGAGAAAGTCATATCAGATTTTTCAATAAGCCATACTTAAGAAGAGGTACAGAAAGAATATGGGAATACAGTAGGCTTTGTTGTTACGTCATAGTTTTCAACTTCCGTTCTTTTTGCATGTCTAGGAGAAAAAATGCAATGAAGTTCTCAGAAATTAACTCAATAAAAGTGCATTTGACATAAGCTGGGTGCTTAAACGACATCTACGTTTTTTATGAAGTAAGATTTTGTCAGTTCATTCCGGATAGCAGTTACGCAAACTCATTGAGGTTATACTCAGAGAATTAAGGATACATATTTCATTTCTTCTGAAAATACCTTAAACATAGGGCATTTTAATCAAACTAATTAGGGCCATTTTAAGGAAATTAAAAATAATGACAGCTTTTCCACTGTGAAAGGTAGTTGGAGTGGGGGATTTTGCTGAAAATCATAAAGTTCCAGTATAGGTACCCTAAAGATTACAGACATATAATTAGTTGTTTTATAGTGTTGTAGGTGGTGTTATAGCCTTGTCATGGCCTATGAGTGCATTACACCATAATGAGCACGTCGGCTCACGAAAAAGCCCACTCAAGAAGTTTAATGAGAGATATCCAGCATGAGAATTCAGAAATCTCCTTCACAAAACCAACAATTTTACAGGACAGAAAAACTCTTTCTAATTGGTAGTCGTAAAAATAATTCCCGCTCAGGATGGTCCAGGAGACGTCAAGAAGCTTCAACGTTCGTCCAACGTCATAAACTACACTTTACACGGAACATTTTTCGAAAATTCTGATTTTCCCAAAAATGACTCTAACGATTTTGACTAAAATCCCAAATGCTTAAGATATTTTATGCCAAATGAAATGTATATTTTGAATTTTCTCGCTATTGCTTATGTAGTCCTCTTTAGTCTTGATTACTTTGCATAATTGCTAAACCGTAAGAGATGGACCAAATCTTACTATTCAAATAATGTAAATCTCGTTAAAACACAAGTTATGTCCAAATGGATTTTTTTTTTCTGTGGAGTGAACCAATCCCGAGATATTCCTTGTTAATTGTGTGAGTTTTACAATATTTAAACTTTTCTAAGATGGACGGTCGTTATTTATTTTTTATCTCTTGGCTGTGCAAAGAGAACCAAATTTCAAAGTCTTCATATAGCGACCAGCTTTAAAAGATTCGACTATCGCTCAAAGTCTACTGTATTCCCCTTGCACCTATAAGGAAGAGGAACAAGAGTTTATAAGAATAGTAACTGCAGAGAAAATCATATGAGTGCAACACATCAAAATTTGTTCTATTCTTTTTTGTTTTTATTAGTTCGATAGGAACTCGCCGTATAGGTATCATAACTAGAAACAGGCGAACATGAAGAAGAAATCTGATGTGTTGCACTCACATGACTTTCTCTACTCTTGTACTAACCATTCTTACAAACTCTTATTCCTATATCTTCTTCGTGTTAGTTGAGATAAACATTTGTACAAATTATCTTATTGCTTATTTCCTTGTAGGTGCAAGGAGAATATTAAAATACAGAGGCTTTAAATGAGGAACAATAGAAGGCTGCACAGCGCAGCCAGGTCAAAGAGACGTGCGAAAGTTTCTAACAGTTCCAGGCTGGAATACTCCATGCTCTACTACTGGAGCTGTCTAGAGAGTACGATTAACGACCCTTCAACCAAGCAGCCCTCTAGTGTCCAGGGGGGGGGGGGTACTCTTTCTTTGAGCAAGTGTCCTCTGCGACTGTCCTTCAATCGGGTAGTTAACTCTTCTTCATTCTGAACATAATTGAAATCTAAGAACGTCTTGTGCTGACGTCAGAATCGCGTTCAGACTCTGCTGCCCTTCCCTAGAACTGCCGTACAGCTTCCTCTTCTGTGGACCATGGGTTGCGGGTGGCGACGATGACGAATTGTCGGCAGAACATTTGAAAGGTCGATGTGTCGTCGTAATTGGGTAGCATGATGTATAACGTCGTGGCCTTTCGGCCTTCAAGTTCTTGGGATTTTCGCTGAGCATTTGTCTCACTCTGGGGATCGGCGACTCCATCTTCCAGGGCGTTAACGCCTTGGCCAAGATCCAGCTTTCCGCCCGCCAGTTGTTCTTCAATCTTCGCCAATAGCTTCATCTTCATGTTAGTCATTTTGGTCTTCATTTCTTCCATTGTGGATTTATTTGTTGTCCTAGTTTAACGCATCTCAGCCAATATTCTTCCCAGCAATGCCTCCATGGTTCTTGAATCTTGTTCCTGACATCAAAGTAACAAAATCTCAAGTCCAGTTATCTTTTATCGCTCTTTATTTCCTTTTATTACATCGCCAAAATCTAGTCTCAATAAAAACAAGTATAGCCAACATAATTTTTACTTTACGCTTGTTGCTGCGTTTACCAACTCATGGCAGTAACAAAACTATACTCGTGCCAGTTTATTTAGTTCTAAGAATTGCCAGCAGTTTGATGCAGTCTCTACAGAGTTGCAATTGTTGAACTATTCCTACCTGGAACCTCAGTACTTTTAGTTGATCCTCGTTTGTTCGCATGTGTTATTGCTCAGATAGGAGGCGCCGCATGTACCACTATGTATTCTTGTAAGGCGCGAACACATACCAGTAATTTAATGACGCATCAGACCTTGTTCTGTTCTCACTTCTCAGTAACGTGCAAGTCTCTTGTCACGTGCTGCGATGTCATTGGTATTCTCGTCAACGCAGACGCAGTAAATCAAGCAGCAAGCACAACAACATTGCAAGTCTTCAAAACAAGCAGCGCTGTTCTCCACTGCAGGCAGGTAGTCACTTGTTCCTTGCAACAATGTATGTCTCACATCGCTTGTTACGACTACCTTGTTGTTACAGACAAGGGTGCAACCTCTCGCAACAATCACCGTCACTGCCAAGATGAAATGAGCAATGAAAGCTTAGCTACAGGCGTTACCATAGGCTCTCCCGCCAAATGCAGGTTATGAAATGTTATATTTTTACAGAATACAGGGCATAATGATCGGTGTGTATGGTTAGAAACATATGAGTGACGGTTTAGTGCAGGACATTTAAAAATGGCCGCACAAATGTTCATGATAAAGATGGTCAGGGACGGAAGTGTTTTCACTCCCTCCCTACAGCCCAGATCTAGTGCTGAGTGACTTTTATCTTTACCCACAGATGGAAAACTGTTTAGGGGACAGCATTTCCAACTTATACAAGTTTTCTTATTAAGTCTTATTCCTGTCCAGTCATTTAAAATGCCATCCAAATATATATTTAATACAAGTATTAAATGGAAATGTGGAAATGATCTATTGCAAAGGCCTCTGGAGCTCCCTATTATTTATTTATAACACTTTATCAGTCTATTTGGCTATTGAAGCTTTTTAGGAATGGTTAGAAGGTAAGAATTTTATCGTCCATTAACTGGTTAGGTAATTTGGGTTGGGTAAGGTTCCAACACATTTTTGCAGTTTTCGACTACATGACTTTCCGTTCACAAATTGCTTGTTGCAATGACAATATTTTTTATGGTGCTCGTTTTCCCCGGTATGTGACTCCATATGCTCCCGGTAATGGTTTCAGGGAGGGAACTGGATCCTCCATTAGAGAGAGAGAGAGGCAGGTATGGTAACCCTAGCTGCACGCCCGGTCCACCTTGTCGGGAAATTGATGGCCTTTTTAAAACAATCAAGGTGGAGGTCTCTCTTGCTTGTCCGAGCAGCACCAAACAAAAAGAAGAGACAAGATAAAGAGGGGGAGGGGGAGGGGGAGGGGGAGGGGGAGGCAGAGGATCCAAGCAGTCTCCCAAATTCGGTTTCGTTGTTTTCGCCGGCCCTGGAATTCCTACCTCCTGAGGCAGGCGGCCATAAACCTGATTCTCCCTCGACTGTTATAGCTCCAGGTATGCCAAGGCAACAATGGAACAAGTCCCTACAACACGCCGCGGATATAGCCGCACCTTAATTGTTAAGCAATTTCTCTGAAAAATATCATTTTGACATATTTTATATAAGTAGAGCTCGGAACCTGAAAACTCATAAATTGCCTTTAAAATAAGTATCTAAAAATTTGATGTGTTGCACTCACATGACTTTCTCTACTCTTGTACTAACCATTCTTACAAACTCTTATTCCTGTATCTTCTTCGTATTAGTTGAGATAAACATTTGCAGAAATTATTTTATTATTTCCTTGTAGGTACAAAGGGAATATGAGAATACAGTTGACTTTGAGCGACAGTCAAGTCTTTTAAAGCTTTGATATTCTGCTCTTTTTGCACGCTTAACATAAAAAAATGAATGACATTCCATTTGACAGAGTTATAAGTTCTCCAAAACTCACACAAATAACAAGGCATATTTTGTCTATCTCTTACTGTTTACGATTTATTCAAAAGTCATCCAGAGTAAACAGGACTACATCGGCTATAGCCATAAAATTCAAAATATACATTGCATTTGTCCTAAAAAATATCTTAAACATGTCATTTTAATCAAAATTGTTAGAAAATGAAAATTTTCGAAAAATTTTCCATGTAAAGGGTCGTTTAGGGCGGAAGAATTCTCTTCAAAATCTTCGCGTCGTCTCCTTGAAAGCCATTAAACTTAAATACCAACCTTGGCTTTTAACCGACTTTTTGCTTTTGAGTTATGCTGTCCACAGACAGACACACACATACACAGGGACCTTTTTCTAAAAATGTTCTTTTTTTTTGGATTCAGGGGGTCTCAAAACATATATTTCCGGTGAAATCTCGACATCGAATTTTTGGGTGGAATACAACACTTCCTCTACTTACCAGTAGAGAAAGTAAAGATTATTTTCATTACTTTATAAAATCGAAATGACCCTTAAAGTCTCAGAAAATCATCTAAACTTTCTTCTTCTTCTTCTTTTTCTCCTCCTCCCTCTTCATCGTCATCGTTGTCCTCTTCTTCACTACCACTGATAGCGTTACTTAGGCCGAACTTCTGGAAAGCTTTAACAATAATGCACAATAATGCACCAACCTGCTCCAACCTTAATAGCATATTATGCAACCAGACTATAATGTTTGCATTTAAGATGCGAGTGTGCTTATGAAACATGTAGAGTGAGTTTTATAATCGTAATATGACCATCTTAATTGCAAACATTATAGTCAAGTTTCGTACGATTATTTATGCTCGAGCATGTATCTAACCTCAAAATACTTATACATTATTTTAACTCGTGCGTTAAATTGAGTCCGCTATGGTTGGCTATACTGGTCGGACCGAGCATTTACGACATGATGCAGCATAGGTCAGTTTACAGATAGTGAATGGGCCAGGATGGAAGTGAAAAACATAAAACACTTTTTATTGTTGTTGGTTACAATTTCGCAGCCATAAAAGCTTGGAGAATGTAACTCAATGGTGGGCCTGCTCCTTGAACTCGTGTAAGTGTTATATAAAATTAAGTGCAAATAATTGTATTGTAAAAAGCCATGGCCTGAGATTTCCAACTATGATAGACAAACACAGATTTACACAAACTAAATAGACAAGAGCTTAGAAACAGTTTAAAGAGAAAGGCAGATGCTTGTAGTAAACAAAACTGTTCCTCAGAGAATGAAAACAATATTGAGGCAGTATTTCCACGTAAGCCCTCTAGAACGATTAAATACGAGATTATAGAGGTGGCAGTAAAGCCTGCTGATAACATAAATTGTAAATATAGTTAGTAAAGACTGAGTTCAACTGTCTCTTGATTCAGCTTTGCAACGGAAATCATAAGTGTTCGCAATAATTCGAGTGATTTCTGAATATAAAGTGAACTTCAAACGGATATTTATAGTGGTGGTGCAAGAGTCCATCAAATAAGTGTAAATTCTGCGGAGCGGCACTAATATCAGGTAAGATATTGACTTGTAATCCGTGCATGTCGACCCGTGGCGAGATTTGAAAACACGCTAAGCCATGTGACTCCGTAATTTGTGATAATAGACTGAATAAGTTCATTTAAAAGTTGAGATAAATGTTTGTACAAATTATCTTATTGCTTGTTTCCTTGTAGGTGCAAGAGGAATATTAGAATACGCTAGGCTTTGTGCGACAATCAAATCTTTTTGACCTTTGAGATTCCGTTCTCTTTGCACACTTAACATATAAAAAAATTTGCAACGATGTTTCATTTCACGAAAGTTCTAAGTTTTCCGAAACTCACACACATAACAAGTAATATGCCCGAAATGGCTCAGTCTACAGAAAACTTATTGAGACATAAATTGTGTATTTTAGCAAGATCTACATTTTTTGTATAGTATAATTTGGTCTATCTCTAACGGTTTACCAGTTATGCAAAAGTCGTCCAGAGTAAATACGACTACAGGGGCTATAACCCGAAAATTCAATATATACATTTCATTTGTCATAAAAACATCTCAAATATATGATATGTTAATCAAAATCGTTATAGCCATTTTCAAGAAAATGAAAATGTTCGAAAAATGTTCCATGTAAAAGGTAGTTTAGGGTGGGGCTATTTTCTTCAAACACACACACACACACACACACACACACACACACACACACACACACACACACACACACACACACACACAGTGTTTAGAAAGTGTTCTAAAAATGCCATTTTTTTTGCCTTAAGGGGGTCTCAAAACATATTTCCTGTGAAATCTCGACATCGAATTTTTGGGTGGAATACAATACTTCCTTCTACTTACCAGTAGAGAAAGTAAGACGAAGTCTGTTAAACATTAAACATGGTATTTAGCAACCACCAAGATATGGCACGAAGATTTTCAAGAAAATCTCCTCACCCCAAACTAAACATAAAAATGTTCGAAAGTTTTGATTTTCTCAAAAGCGGCCCTGCAGTTTTGATTAAAATATCATATGTTTAAGGTTTTTATAGCAAATGAAACGTATAGCTTGAATTTTCTGGGGATAACCTCTGCTAGCTGACTTTTGCATATCTGGTAAACCGTAAGATATAGGCAAAATCTTACTACATAAAAATGTATACCTTGTTAAAACAATTTATGTCTTATGGAGTAAACGAAGATATTTGTTATTTGTCTGAATTTTGCAATATTTATATTTTTCTCAAATGGGAAGTCGTTATACATTTTTTAACTCTTGAGTATGCAAAGAGAACGGCATTTCACATAGCGACCAGGTCTTAAAACATTTGACTATCCTTTAAGCCCATTGTAGTTTCCTTTTGTCATTGTACCCACAACAAAATTGGCAATAAGGTGACTGCATAGTTCAGTCGGTAGAGTACCTGCCTGCTGTGCAGGGGCTCCCGGGTTCGATTCCCGCCTGAGGGTGGGAATTTTTCTTTAACTCCTTATAGTCGGGAAGTATGAGTGGGAGTGTGAAGGTATATACATACACACACATACATATATATACGAGTATATTCCAGTAATAAGGTAAGGTTTGCAAGATGAAGGATGCGCTAGACGGCTAGAGCTAGACAAAGGCGACGTTCCTTTGTTTGAGGAGGCTGGTGATATCTACAGGGCGGATGTGCTTGTTCCCAGACAGATCTGTAGCTTGAAGAATCTCCAGAGATAACCACTAAGTGGTGGAGCACTGACTCACTGGCATTAGAGCTCTTTTTCTGGTCAAAACGACCGTCTTGGCGATAACGCCAGCAACTTCAAGGAGGAGTCTGGAGGCGCGCCTAAGTGGACCCTATCTTCCTGCAGCAGCAGCAGCAAGTCCTTCCATTACACCGCGTCCCTCCAGTTTAAGAACCAACCGTGAGTGTGTGCACCTTCAGCAGGGATACCAAAACTAGCTCCTCTAACGTGTCCTACAAAATATTACCTCCTTGGTTATTAAGGCGACCCATCGATCTATTTGCCCGAAAATAGAGCAGAACTGGTCAGCAATTATAATTTAGACTTTCCCATTTCCACCGGAAATATATGTTTTCAGATCCCCTGAATACAAAAAAAAGCATTTTTAGAAAAAGGTCCGTGTTTATGTTCGTGTGTCTGTCAGTCTGTAGACAGCACAAAACCGAAAATTCGGTTAAAAATCAAAGTTGGTATTTAAGTTTGCCTTTCAAGGATGTAACACGAAGATTTTGAAGAAAATTGTCCCACCCTAATCTACCCTTTACATCGGAAATGTTTTGAAAACTTTTATTTTTTCCATTCTCCAAATAAAATGTATATCTTAAATTTTCTGGCTATAGCCTATGTAGTCCTGTTTACTCTGGATAACTTTTGCACACCTGGTAAACCGTAAGAGATAACAAAATCTTACTGTACAAAAAAAAATGTAGATCTTGCTAAAATACACAGTTTATGTCTCAATAAGTTTTTTTGTAGAGTGAACCATTTCGGAGATATTCCTCTTTATTGGTGCAAGTTTTGGAGAACTTTTAATTTCGACAAGTGGAACATAGTTATTCCTTTTTCTACATGTTAAGCGTGCAAAGAGAACAGAATTTGGAAGCTTTAGAAGATTTTATTCTCGCTCAAAGCCTACTTTTTGTAGTGTTTAATGCCCGTTTTACTACATACGGCACCACAGGCGGTGACACTGATGATACATGGAATGAAGATGGAGCACCGGTGGAAGGAGATGGTGGGGGAAATCGGAGAACCCGAAGGAAACGCGCCCCAGCGTCGCTTCGTCCACATGCAGTTGCCTGGGATCGAACCCGGACCGCTTTAGTGAGAAGCAAATGGTCTAACCACTCGGCTACGGTGCGGCCTCAAAGCCTACTGTATTACCATATTCCCCTTGTACCTACAAGGAAATAAGCAATAAGATAATTTGTACAAATGTTTATCTCAACTAACACGAAGAAGATATAGGAATAAGAGTTTGTAAGAATGGTTAGTACAAGAGTAGAGAAAGTCATGTGAGTGCAACATATCAGATTTTTTTCCATAGGCTTTTATTACTAGTACGTATTTAGATATCCGTGGAATGTTCTCAACTCATAATTAGTCCGTATTTACAATAATTAGTTAATTATAAGATGACAGATCAAACCAAGTAAGTCGTCTTTGATGAAAGTCTGAGCATTTGTTTTAAAAGCAATGTTGTGTGTATGCCAACAAGCATAAGTCATATAAATGCTACCTATTAAGAGCGGATGTATGAAAAACAAATGACAAGTAAGTTGTACAGCTACTTCATTAGCTTTCATCAAGGACCTCCCACAAACTCACATTTTTCACTGGAAAAACCACATTCTTTTCTTTTCTCCTTAACCGCATGACTCGGCTACTTGCAATGTTGACGAAGACAAGCATGTCTAATATGTCTTCCTGATTTACGAAACTGGGGTTTCGGATATTTACTAAGTTTTTCAAATAATTCAAAGAAATTGAGTTAAATATCTGTCTATAAGAGCTACAAGAGAAAAAGAAATCTGATTTGTTGCACTCACATGACTTTCTCTACTCTTGTACTAACCATTCTTACAAACTCTTATTCCTATATCTTCTTCGTGTTGGATGAGATAAATATTTGCAGAAATTATCTTCTTGTAGGTACAAGGGGAATATAAGAATACAGTAGGCTTTGCGCGATAGTCAAATCTTTTAAAGCTTCCTCCTGGAGGTGTTAACCGCAATAGATCTGTGCGTAGATCATAGTGCACGAGGTGTCCCCCCATGTATACCCTTTACCCATTACTCCTTTCACATATCGTAGTAATACCACGAGTGGATTTCAAATGATAACTTTGCAAGAACCAACAACATTAATTTTAGCGGTTAATCCAGGGAAATGTGGAATTAAGTCATAGGATGCGTATAAATGAACGAATTTGTGTTAGTAGGTTAGTCATTAAATGTAGCTCTGCCATATTTAAAATGACACTTGTTTGACTTCGCCTCTTCAATTAAAATAACATCCTATTCGTCAAATATTTTGCCTGCCATTCTTTAACGGTCCGCGTATTGTTAAATAGCACATGAAGACTTCAGATTATACATTACTATTCCTTGTCAAATCAAATCTTAAACTCCTTACTCGCATCTCAAACAAAACTCTTTTTACTCTGTGACTTACCTAAATTCTAAGAATTATTTTCACTTTCTACTGTCATACGTGTTTCTGAGTTCCAATTATTCGAACCTGAAGCTATTGCATTTCTTATTAGCTGACTTCACCGGAACACCTATTTGCCTTAGCTGCACTGACTTATAACCAATTGCTTTTCCCCAATACATAAAGATTTCTTATTCCCTGGCAAAATTGCAACTAATGCTTCTAATATCACGCATTAATTCTGAGATGAAACTTTTCATCAAAATAATTTTCTTTTAATTTTTACGAAGATTTTGAAAAAAAATCCCCCGCCCTAAACTGCCCTTCACATGTTAAAGTTTTCGAAAATTTTGATTTTCTTGAAAATAGCTCTAACGATTTTGATTAAAATGACACGTTTAAGATGTTTGTATGACAAATTAAATGTCTATTTTAAAGTTTCTGACTACAGTCCATATAGTCTGAATAACTTTTGAATAACTAGTAAACCGTAAGAGATAGACCGAACCTTACTAACAAAAAATGTATATCTTGCTAAAACACACAATTTATGTCCAAATAAAATTTTTTGTAGAGTGAACCATTTCGGAGATATTCCTTGTAATTTATGTGAGTTTTGCAATACTTTAACTTTCGTCACATAGAAGATCGCTACTCATTTTTTATATGTTAACCGTGCAAAGAGAACGAAATTTGAAAGCTTTAAAATATTTGACTATCGCTCAAAGCCTACTGTATTCTAATATTCCCATTGCACCTACAAGGGAATAAGCAATAATTTCTGCAAATGTTTATCTCAACTCACACGAAGAAGATAGAGGAATAAGAGTTTGTGAGTCTGGTTAGTACACTAGTAGAGAAAGTCGTGTGAGTGCAACGCATAAGATTTTTTTTATTAATATTTATGGTTATGTTGCAGTTGTTCATAAGCTCTTGGCTAGAATATTATCGCGATTGTGAGCTGGACCTCCCAAGCACAATGATGTGGCCCAAGGCGATGCGTGACACCCCTGAAAGAAGATTGCAGAGAAGCAGATAACCCAATGCA